>PVLC010006776.1:0-67149 GCA_004027655.1 Graphiurus murinus
CCCCCTTTTTTTTTTTTTTTTTTTTTTTTTTTTTTTTTGCGGTACTGGAGATTGAACTCAGGGGCATTCTACCTCCAAGCTACACCCCCAGCCCTATTTTTTATTCTTTATTTTGAAACCGAGTCTCACTAAGTTGTGGAGTGCCTCACTAGGTAGCTGAGGCTGGTCTCGAACCCGGATCCTCCGGTCTCAGCCTCCCGAATGCTGGGATTACAAGTGTGTGCCATCAGCCGGGCGTGGAAAAGTTTGGAAGTTTACTTGAGTACAATATGTCTTTAGCCCACCTCATGTACTTTTGAATAACAATCAAATGCATGAAATCCTATATTCAAAACACAGCAGAAGTGTAAATAAATTCTTCTGAAGAAAGAGTTAAAGAGGAAAAGAAAAACAAGAGTCAATTCCTTCCTGACATTTTCATTATCTTTTTTGGCAAAAGCAGATTATAAGAAGAGACCTGGATGGGTATAAACTAACCAAGTCACAAGGTACTATCTTTAAAAAATCAGACAGAGAAAAACTACATATTTCTAATTCAGATGGATTTGCCTAGGGATTTGCTTTAAACCCCTTCCCCAAAAGAAAACACAATCCGTTGACAAAAATAATCATTTCACCTTTGATCCTTATTCACTTCTTTCCCAATTTATCCATCATTTTATACCCTCCTATTTTAATATGATTAATCATCACTGGGGAAGCAAAATTTTATTTTAGGCTGAAGCTAATTGAATTTGTGAATCACCTTAAATTTTGAGGGTGAAGCTTTCATATACATGCTTTTTTACTTTAATTTTTTTTGTAGAACTTATTTAACAGCTTTCCTCTCAAGAACTTAAAGGAACTGAGTGTTCATCCTCTATATGGTTGTCACCGTCCCTCGAACTTCTAGATACCCTCTTTGGGTTTATTTCTAAGATGAATTAAAATAGTTAAATGGGATTACAAGCAGATCCGGGTTCATGACCAGTCTCAGCTACCTAGTGAGGCACTCCGCAACTTAGTGAGACCCTGTTTCAAAATAAAGAATTAAAAATAGGGCTGGGGTATAGCTTGGAGGTAGAATGCCCCTGAGTTCAATCCTCAGTACTGAAAAAAAAAAAAGTTAAATGGGGGCAATAGAAAAACAAAATTGTCATAGGACCTCGAGAATCTGTAATAAATTTCTCACTTTCTTTATTGTATATATTTTCTGAAGATGTCTCAGAATTACTAAAAAACAGAACATGTTAGTAAATCAAATCATTTAGCTAATGATTACAATGTTTCTCCCTCATTTATCTGACTTTAATTCAGCTTAATTGCTACAGGCCTGATGAGCCCCACACTGTTTTCTTTTTGGCCTTTATATATTGGTTGGTCTTCTCTTGTCAAATCTCCCTGGTCCAAACTTCAAAGCGCATTGGCTGTAGACTTCTCTCAACTGTCACTGCACTTATAGTGGGTGCAGATGCTACAGGAGTCAGAGAGGAGATTGTCTCTTCCAGAACTTGGAATGGTGTCAGCGTTGCTTTTAGTTAGGAAATTGATTTGGCTGTTAATTTAGTTTGAAATACTGGGAATTGAACCCAGGGCCTCATGTATACTAGACAAAGGCTATACCACTGAGCTACATCTCAGCCATTAATTTGGCTATTTATAACAAAGAGCAAACTCTTAGTGGCTTAAAGGATAAATGCTTATTTCTCTTTCTATCAAATCAGTCCAAAACAGTGTAGTGCTAATGTCAAGATTCCATATGTTAGAATTAATAGAGGAAAAACTCCCATTGACATGTACATATATGAGAATATCAATGCCAATCTCAATAAAGGTTTTTGGAAGGGAAGGGAGAAGATAGGAACTCAGGGGGAAACTCATCAAGTGCTGTATGCCTGCATATCACCATCACTCTGAACTACATTACAGTGTGAGAGTACAGTGTATATGTGAGAGTACAGTGTATATGGTAAATATAAAAAAAAGAATTATAGAATTTTTCAGTTTACTCAGTCACAGTATTAGTGTATGACATGAATCTTTTATCTTATAGTTGCTGGCTCTGACTCCTCTAGTTCAGCCCAGCTAGAATGACCTCTATACACCCCTTCCAGAAGTTCTTCATCAGATCCATTCATAGAAATTAGATAAGAACTCTAGCTGCACAAAAGCCATTAGTTGGATGGTGATCTGTCCAGTGAGAAAGTAGAAACAATATATTTTTAAGAGTAAAAGAAATGGATATTGAAGTACTAAATACTGCTTGGTTTCTCAAAATAAATAAATAAAGAAACATAATCTCACACAAGGGAGAAAGTGCTTTGGTTTCTTCTATGTAATATTACATCATATTCTATGGCTGTTTCTCTTTACTGCGAATTATTGGGTTGGTACTCTACTCTTAAACATTGGACCCATGAGCTCTACTAGCAAAATACCACCTCAAAATCCCAGTGCACAGGAATGATGGCAGGTCTCTTCCACATTCCATGAAGTGAAGTCCAGCAGATGGTGTGTTCACCATGGGAACTGTCACCTCACATGGTGTCTTGGTTCCAGACCAGTCAGCTTCTTCTAGCCAAAATATATTAGCAGGGTCACATGCCAGCAAAACCTATTCAATGTTCTCTCTGTCTCAGATGTTAGGACACTCAATCATGTCTACAAAGCAAGGATATATCCTCTGCTGAAAAACAGAATCCTGGCTTCTCACTTTATGCAGAGCTGGCTCAGTTATCCACAGTTGCTTGGACTCCAAACAGAAATAAATTTCTTCTTATTACTGAAAGTTGGAACATCATTATGTCATTTCTTCCCCAATATACTTGTGATGAACCACAACAGCAATAGTTACGGGAATGTGCTGAATTGATCTTTAGTGCTTACATGAATTATTATTAAGAAAGGTTACTTTAATTATATAATCCTTATCATTTAAAATATATAATATACTTGTTTAAGAAAGACATAAACTTTGTACAATAATCTGGACTGTTACCTGTTATCAGCTAGTGCATATTATTTGAATATTTTATTTTTATTTTTATGTTGATTTTTTTTTTACTCTACTGGGGATTGGACCCAGGGGAATTCTATGTCTGAGCTACACCACAGCCCTATGTTTTTATTCTTTATTTTGAAACAGGGTCTAACTAAGTTGCAGAAGACCTCACTAAGTAGCTGAGGCTGGCCACGAGCTTGCAATCCTCCTGTCTCAGCCTCCTAAATACTGGGATTACAAGCATGCACCATCAAATCTGGCTTGAATATTTTATTTTAGACTTTGCATATGACCGTTATGTAATAGTATATCATGTTGTGAGTATTAAAGATAGAAACTCTGCTGTCTAATGTTTAGGAAGTTTCCTTCAATTATTTTTCAAACTTTTATTTAATGTATATTTCTTGGCTGAAAAATTACTGGATTCATCATTATAGCTACAGACAATACTATGAATATTGATTGCCCATTATTTATGAACACTCATTATTGTACAAGAATGGAGAAAATGTTTATTTAGATTCTTATATTTTTGAAATATCTTGAACAAAATTTGCAGAATAATCTATGAGGTTTGTAAAACACAGAAATTCAGCATTAAAAAGTAGAAGGAAATAGTATTTTGCAAACTACATGAAGTGAAGCATAGTAATAAGTGACCTTCTGTGAGCACTGGGATTCTTAACCTTCAGGAATTGATTCTGTATTTGCTTTCTGTTGTGGTTTTGCATTCTGGTAAACTGGCTAGGCTGGCTGGTGTGGAAATGAAAATTTCTACCTCTTATTTGTTTTTCCAAATTTGTGGGCCATTTCTACTTATAGTGGGAACTTGGCACATGTGTCCTTTCTCTAATACCTTGATGAGTTTTCATTTCAAATCCCTAATCCCCTTAGATTTCTCACAGAACTTCGATATAAGAACTTCAGTGTTCCTTTCTACATGACACTGAGAATGTGCTGCATAGAAGGATAGGCTTGAGTCTACATTTGTATTAGGCCACTTGCTGGTTACTTGTCTCCTGGAAGTTTACATAATCTTTTATGCGGGTAAAGTGATTTAATTATAGTGACTGCCTATATGTATTTTAATGATCCTAAAATATATTTATGGATATACTATTTTATCACAAAGTCCAATATATTTTACTTTTGAAATGAGTATCAATGGAATTATCATTATTGTTAATTCCATCAAGTTGGACTGTATTAAAATCCTTCCTTCATAAATTCCATCTTTTAAAAATATATCCATTACTTAATCAATTATCAACATCTCTTGATTTTTCATACAATTGTTAACTGGTCTCAATCAGACCTGGACTATTCTTTTATTAAGATATGTAAAAGAGCCAGGCATGATGGAGCACACCTGTAATCCCAGTATTTGGGAGGCTGAGATAGGAGTATCACAGTTTCTAGGACAGCCTCAGTAACATAGTGAACTCTCAGAAACCCTGTTTTCAAAACAAAATAATAAAAAAATGGCTGGGGATGTACCTCTGAGGTAGAAACATGATGGGTTCAATTCTCAGAAACACACACACACACACACACACACACACACACACACACACAAACACACACACACACACACTGAACCAGAGAAAAAACAAGAGGGTCTCCTGATTGTGTAGAGACCCAGCAGAGCATCATGAAATCCATACTCCGGTCCCAGAAGACATGCCCAATCTCTGTGCCATACACCTGCCTACACTGGTGATTTTCAGTTGAAATTAGTATGATCTTTTTGTTTCCTCTAGCTTGAATATGTTGTTATTTCTGAAAGTTTGTTTTATAAGACAGATTTAAATACATCATTCAATTTTGTTTGGAAAAAGGAGGGTAAAGATATTTGTTAGATGCTTTCTATGAGACACTCTTTAAGCTGATACATCCATGCTGGGGTTTGGGGTTTCCCCAGCAGCCCTCTGATGTGCATGTTATGATCCCATTTAGCATAAGTTCCAAATACCTAAGTAACTGTACCCAAATCACTCATGTAATAAATACTGAAATCAGATTTCTACCAAGGAGAATAACTGGGTAAATCTTGACGTCACCATTTGCAGGTGAAATGAACTCGTTTCCTAATTTACTACTCATGACTTTCTTGCTTTGCATATTGAATTGGGGTAACATATGTATTATACAGGCTTATTTTAAGAAATGAGATAATGTGCCTAAATACATTGTGTAAACTGGGAACCAGAATTTTAAATATCCTTGTCATATAAGGACATCAGAGAAAAAAAGTTACACACTGCACTATTATAGAAGTGTGATAAAAAGATGCTTGATACTGTAGAGCAAAGGAATGTGGGAATTTACAGGGAGTAGTCTCCAAGACAATACCAGAGTGCACATGGTGCAGAAAGAGTTAAAAGACAGAAGTCAGAGGGAATTATAAAGAGGAAGGCTTGATATATTTGACATTAAATTGTGACATTGGACTGGGGCACTGTGGCATACTTATGGATAATTCCTATAAAAGTTTTTTTTCAGTTTTATAAGTTTTTATTTTCATATAATTTCAAACATTTCCCATAGAAGTTATAGCATAGTTCAAAGAGCCCTCAGCTACCCTGATGCAATACATTTTGCCTAATATATTTTATGTTTCTACCTATTTATCTATGTAGACATATTACCTTGTATGAACCATTTGAGAGTAAGTTGGAGGCATACATGTGTATTTCCTTAGAACAAGGGTTCTCTTATATAAGCATAGCAGAACTGTCAAAATCCGAAAACTTAATATTAATGCAATTCATAGTCCACAATCCATATTCAATTTTATGAGTTGTCCTATCAATTTCCTTTATAGATTGCTTTTTTTTCCTTTTTCTAAGATAAAGTTTTAGAATCACCTGATCTATTTATTTATTTATTTATTTATTTATTTATTTATTTTTATTCATGTTTTGTAAGCATACATCTTTGTTAGGTACAAATTAATAATGACATATGTGTCCACATTTCTCATTTGACCCCTTCCCTAGATTCCAACCCCGCTCCCTCGCCCTCCCTCCATCTCAGTACAGTTTAGTGAGTAACCTTGATGTAATTCAGGTGTCCCCCCCCCGCCTCCCCTCCCATCTATCCCCTTCTGTTAAATCAACTTATTTGTTTATCGAAGGTCTCTCCTTTTCCATCTGGAGACTCTCTTATGCCCCATCTTCTCCCTAGCATCCGCATATTCTTCTTTACTCTTTGTTACTGGCTGATCTCACTTAACATAATATTTTCCAGTTGCATCCATTTCCCTGCAAATAACATGTTTTTGTTCTTCTTTATGGCTGAGTAAAATTCCATTGTGTACATAACTCATAGTTTTGTAATCCATTGATCTGTCAATGGACATCTTGGCTGCTTCCATAGTTTGGCTATTGTGAATTGTGCAGCTATAAACATAGATACACATGCATCAGTCTGGTAGTTTGGTTTCCATTCTTTTGGGTAGATACCCAGAAGTGGTATTGCTGGATCATATGGTAGGTTCATTCCCATTTGTCTGAGGATCCTCCATGCTGTTTTCCAAAGTGGTTGCACTAGCTTGCAGTCCCACTAATGATGTATTAGTGTTCCCACTTCTCCATATCCTCGCCAGCAGTTGTTGTTGTTCGTGTTTTTTATGATTGCCATTCTGATTGGAGTTAGGTGAAATCTCAAGGTAGTTTTGATTTGCATCTCTCTGATTGCTGATGATGTGCAAGCCTGGTTCAACATATGAAAAACAATCCATGTAATTCACCACATAAACAGAATCAAAGACAAAAATCACATGATCATCTCAATTGGTGCTGAAAAATCATTTGCCAAGATCCAGCACCCATTCATGCTAAAAGCACTTCAGAGAATTAGAATAGAAGGAACATACCTCAACATCATAAAGGGAATGTACAATAGGCCCACAGCCAACATCATATTAAATGGAGAGAAACTGTAAGAGTTCCCACTAAAAACAGGAACAAGACAAGGATATCCACTATCACCTCTTCTGTTCAATATAGTACTCGAGACTCTATGCAGAGCAATAAAGCAAGAGAAGGAAATGAAAGGTGTAAAAATAGGAAAAGAAGAACTAAAATTATACCTATTTGCAGATGACATGATATTATACTTAGAAGACCCAACAAACTCAACCAAAAAACTTATAGAACTGATTAACAAATTCAGCAAAGTGTCTGGATATAAAATCAATCCTAAAAAATCAGAAGCTTTTCTGTATGCCAACCATAAATCCACTGAAAAAGAAATCCAGAAAACAATTCCACTCACAACAACACCCCCAAAAATAAAATACTTAGGGATAAACCTAACCAAGGAGGTAAAAGACCTCTATAAAGAAAACTATAAAAAGTTGAAGAAAGAAATCGATGAAGACCTTAGAAGATGGAAAGATCTATCATGCTCTTGGATAGACAGAATAAATATCATCAAAATGGCCATCCTCCCAAAACTGACCTACAGATTCAATGCAATACCCATGAAATTACCAAGGGCGCTCCTCACAGACATAGAAAAATCAGTCCTTAAATTCATCTGGAAAAACAAAAAGCCCAGGATAGCCAAAGTAGTTCTTAGCAACAAGAACCATGCAGGAGGTATCACAATTCCTGACTTCAAACTCTACTACAAAGCCATAAGTAATAAAAACAGCATGATATTGGCACCAAAACAGACACATAGACCAATGGAACAGAATAGAAGACTCAAAAACAGACCCACAGGTTTATAGTCAACTTATTTTTGACAAATGAGCCCAAAATATACACTGGAAAAAAGCCTCTTTAACAAATGATGTTGGCAAAACTGATTATCCATATGCAGGAAAATGGAAATAAACCCCTCTTTCTCACCCTGCACAAGAGTCAACTTAAGGTGGATAAAAGACCTGGAAGTTAGTCCGGAGACCTTGTAACTACTTGAAGAGGGCATAGGACCCACACTTCAACATATAGGCACAGGTAAAAACTTTCTGTATTAAACTGAAGAGCTTCTGTGCAGCAAAGGAAACTACCAAGAACCTCAACAGAGAGCCTACAGAGTGGGGAAGATTTTTGCCAGTTACTCTACAGATAGGGGTCAAATATCTAGGATATACAAAGAACTCAAGAAAATCACAGGCAAGAAAACAAATAACCCAATCAAAAAATGGGCAAAGGATCTAAATAGACACTTCACAAAAGAAGAAATACAAATGGCCAATAAATGTATGAGGAAATGTTTCACCTGATCTATTTAATTCTCACATTTTCAATCTCCTTTAGTTAGAAACAGTCCCTTGCCTATATTTTCATTTCTTGACCTTGACATCAAAATGAAGAGTAAAGCCAGCTATTTTGTACAGTGTCCTTCGATTTGCATCTGTCTGATTAGATTTAAGTTTTGCCTTCTTTGCAGGAACACCACCAACATAATGCTGCTTCCTTCTCAATGCATCTCATCAGGAGAAAAATGTTTTATTTTTTTTTTTAACTTTGATTACTTGACTGCAATGGAGTCTGCCAGTTTCCCCACACTAACATCACTCTGACTCCCTTTATAATTAATAAGTGATGTATGGGAAGATACTTTGAGAGTACTTCAGTATTCTATTCCTCATTAATCTTTACCTTATAGTTTTAGCATCAAGTAATGGTTTTCTATCTCTATCATTCAGTCTGTATTTGTTGGTTGACATCCTACTGAGAGAATGCTCCTCCTTTCTCATTTTTGTTTGTTTCTTTATGTAGTCACTTATTGATATTATTGGTATGTCCTTATAGATTTTAATTTTATTTAAGGGTTTATAAGCCTTTATTATTATTATTTGGATGCACAAATTTTCCCATATTTAGCCAGTAGGAGCTCTTCAAGTTGTCCTTAGTGTTCATTTGATATGCTCCATCTATGCCTTAAGAAATCCTTCACTTGCCAGTATGAAATGGCCCAGGTTCATCTTGTGCTTCCCTGACCTGGCTCTGGAATCAGCTATTTCCAATAAGCCAGGATCCCAGGACAGCTGCAGTTTAGGAAGCAGACAATTATCTCAGAGGAAGTCCTGCACATACTGACCCTCAGCTGAAGATTTCTAGCTGAGTTAACTGCTTGAGGCAAATGTCTAGGATGGCTTTGTGGGTACATGTAAGACCCTGCGTACCCTAAAAATTTCCAGAAGGCCTGAAGCAAAAAATTATCATCATACCACACATGTCAGAGGTGTCATCTACAGAAAAGCTAGTGGGAGATTAATATATTGCTCAGCTGTATAACCTCCAAAATTAGTAATTTTTAAAGTCAATTAAAAACAAGTAACTAGCTAGGTGTGGTGGCACACCCCTGCAATCCCAGGACTCGGAAGGATGAGATCTTAGACTTGAGACCAGTCTCAGCAACATAGCAAGGCCTTCAGCAACTTCGTGAGATGATATTTCAAAATAAAAAATATGTCTGGGGGTATAGCTCAGAGGTAGAACAGCCCTGGAACTGCATCACCACACACAACTAACCAAAATGAAGGTGGAAATTTTATTCAGATTTTTCCTTGGTTTCACACCTAGCACTCAGAACTTTTTTTTCTAAATCCTGTTCTCCAATGAAAGGAACCTATAAAAGTTTACAATTCTAGCTGGGCACAATGGCACAGGCCTGTAGTACCAACACTTGGGAGGCTAAGGCAGGAGAATTGTAAGTTTGAGGCTCGGCTGTGTATCTTAGTGAGACCCAGTTTCAAAATAAAACATATAATATGGAGGGGGTGTAGTTCATAGGTAGAACATCCCTGAGTTCAATCTGTAGCACAATAAACACATAAATAAATAAATAAATAAATAAATAAATAAATAAATAAATAAATAAATAATTTAAATTCCTATAGTGATAGAGTTGTTATGGATATATTCTGGATGAATTAAATTTCTCTTAATAAACATTTATAGGCTATTGTACAAATATTTGGTACTGAGAATTAAACACATGGGCATTCTGCCTCTGAACTAAACACCTTACACTTTTTATTTTTGCATTTTTCATCTTGAAATAGCATCTTACTAAGTTGCTAACGGCTTCCTTAAGTTGCTGAGGCTAGCCTTGAACCTAAGATCCTCCTATCTGCACCTCCAGCTACTGGAATTATAGGAGTGTACCATCATGTCCTGCAGTATTACCATTTTAAAGAAAGAAAACTGAGATATAAAATAAAACTAAGGGTCCTATGTTTTCTCTAATATGTGGAAGCTAGTGTGTAATTGGGATACCAGAGGTATTGCAGATAATAGAAGAGATACATCAGTGGAGTCAGGAAGGTGGTTTAGGGAAAGAGGAGAGGGAAGAGTGAGGATCAATGAAGGAATTACTACCATTGGCTTTATGTACATATGTGAAAATACCAATGTCAATTTCAGTACCTTGTATGGGGAAGGAGGGGAAGAGGGGAGGGGCACCAAGTACTATGTGCACACATGTCACTGTCAACATGATTTACACTATGATATGAGACTATAATGCACCAAAAGTATATTAAAAAAGAAAAGAAGGCTTTCAAAAGTGTAACATCTAAAATAATGCTACATATGCATACAAACCTACCAGTCCCAATCTCAATGACAAGTATGGGGAGGGGGAGAAGGAAACAGGGAACTAAGAGGGAAGTGTCCCAAGAGTTGTGTTCCTGTGTTACTCCATACCCCAATGTGAGGTACACTTACAATGCAGCAAATTAAAAAGAAAAATGAAAAAGCACAGTCAATTTTATTCAGACTACTACATGGAGAGGAAACCACTGTAAACAGAGATCAGGTTCAACTGAGAGGAATGTGCCTAAGGTTTATAAATGGATGCAAGAGAACAAAAAAGGACAAAGGACAAGTGGAAAGGGGGAACCAAGAGAGACTGAGAGAGCTATAGGGAACTATAGATCGATGGTGAAAAAGAAAATCTCAGGTGACCTTATAAGGATAAAATGGCAGAAAATCGTTTGGTGACAAAAGTTGGACCACATAAATCTTGTGGTTATCAACACTGTGTTTTTAAAGGATATGGCCTAGTATAGGTGGAAGCCTGGCTGAAGTTTAATCAATAATTTTAGCACCTTGGCCTGGCAAGTTCTTTGTGCCAGCTGGGAGTTCAGAATTCACATAGCTGGTAACTGGTAGAGCAGGCATGTGTGGATCATACCAGTACCTGGCTCCAGTGGGCATGAGTGGATCATCCCAATGTCAAACTCTGCATTGCTCTTGCCGCCTTCACACTCATTCCTTTGCAACCTGTGTGGCCCAACTGATGTATGTTGAAATTCTTGGAGATGCTTTAGTGACCCAAAGTAGTTCCTATAATCTCAGGTGTATATGTATTTTTTATTTTGGAATTTTGAACATAATTACTGTGGATTTCTTTTCTTTTTGTTCTTTTTTTTTTTTTTTTGTGGTACTGGGATTTGTGTCCAGGGGTATTCTATCTCTGAGCTATGCCCTCAGCCCTACTTTTTATTATTTATTTATCTATTTATTTGAATTAAGATCTAAGTTGTTTAGGACCTTGCTAAATTGCTGGGGCTGGCCTGGAACATGTGATCCTACTGTATCACTCTCCCAAGTACTGAAGTTATAGGTGTGCGCCTCCACTCCCTGCTCGTTACTGTGAATTTTTTACTTGACATTGTCTAAATCATTGGAAGTGTCTCTTTCTCATTCTCAGGCATCTTGATGGGATGCTGTTCTTACCCATTTCGTCCCACACTTTTTCAGTTGTTCTCTTGGATGAAAAAGAAAAATGAAAAAAAAAGTAGCTGAACTGTCTTTCTTCATCTTAAAAACAAAATGAAATAAGTCAATGCAAGACAGTAGAATTGTGTTTTGTACCTCCTCCCTACAGGCTTTGTTAACTTCTGTTGGCTTGAACTTTGTTTTAAGTGATCTTTTGTTTGATCTCTCTTCTCTTAGTTTTACCAACTGGATTGACTAGGCTTTTTCTGGGTTCTTGTCACCCAAGTCCTCAGCACATAAATTTTACCTAGTAGGTAAAATTATCCATATATATAAAATGAGAGAAATTTCCTCTATCCAAAGGTTTGCATGAAACAGAGAAAGATAGGAGGAAAAAATAAGCAGTAAGAGAGTGTTCTAGAACATGTGATCCATGGCCAAATGCTGCCTCCACTTCTGTGGGTCTGTTTCAACTAAATTTCCCTCCATCAGAAGCTCTTGCAGGTCTGGTGAAGCTTCATTGCTGCTGTTTCCTGTTGGAGAACTCAAAGGCTCCAGCAGAGAAGCTCTCACTTCTACTAGGCTAAAAGCACTTTTAAGTAAAATGCAATGAAGCTGCTGTTTTTTAAAGGGTAGGAGAGCTAAACTCATGTGCATTCCCAGGAAGTGAAAATCAAGAAATAGGTGGCAGCTAAGAATCTATGCAGGTGCTGAGAAGAAAAATAAAAATGTACCTCCAAACCATTCTGGAATACTCTTTATTGAATAATTGAGTGAAATGGGACAAATATAATAGCATGCATGTTTGGAAAAAGCCTGAGCCAGAGATATCCAGCTATTATTGATCTTTGTCATTAACAACATTAGCAGTGACAACTTCACATATTCTTGTCCTCCTCTGCCTACACTTATCATCTACACAGGCTGATGAGAGGGAGGAGTCAATTTCCATGCACAAATTAAACCAAAAGAAAAAAAAACTATACTAAATGCTTAAAACACACACACACACAGTCAAAGGACTCAGGTTCTTGCACTTTAAGACACCTTAATTTCCATAAGCCTGTGCAGCTGTGAGCTTCCCACAGTGCAAAGTCTCATGAAGGGTATATTAATTAAGTCATTATGCCCTGAGAGATACGTATAATTATGAACCTTCTCTCTATACCGTTTTTAGTTTCCAAAATTCAATAAGTTAGAGACTGAAGGGTTTTTTTTTCCCAAGATGTCACTGTGTATGTGTGGTAGAGAAAAGAGGACAAAAGCAACAAAAGAAGAAAAAATACAGAGGCAAAACACAATTACATGCCCCCTTACATATAGAGCAGCCACTTGCCCTCCGACCTTCAGCTTGAGAACTGCACTCACAGACTGCACCAAGTGCTGGGCAGATTCTTGCAGATATGACAGATATGAAATTGTCCTCAAAAAACAAAACAAATGATAAAAAGAAAATAAAGTCTGGAGATCTTTCTAATCTCTCTTCTCTCTATGGGATACAATGGATTTTTTTTTTTTTTGCGGTACTGGGGATTGAACTCAGGGGCATTCTACCTCCGAGCTACACCCCCAACCCTATTTTTTTTTTATTCTTTATTTTGAAACCGGGTCTCACTAGGTTGCAGAGGGCCTCACTAGGTAGCTGAGGCTGGCCGCGAACCCGGATCCTCTGGACTCAGCCTCCCGAATGCTGGGATTACAAGCGTGCGCCACCACGCCCAGCCAATGGATATTTTAAGATGCAGAAAAAATAGAGAAATATGCTCATGTCCTATCCGATATCTTTATGAGAAATACAATAAAAAGTTATCTTTAGTATGTTTGATGGGAAACTGCTTGATGTTGAAGATGATCCTCTGTAGGATAATCTACAGTGTATAATCCTGTTTGAATTTGAAACTTTGACTATCAATAAAATAGAATTGTACTTTTGTTACATAAAAATTACAAATTAAAATATTTAAAATCATAAAAGTGATACTCTAGGAATAGCTGAAAACTCCATTTTAATACATTCTAACTAAAACAGTCTTATGCCAATTGATAATGAGAGGATAGGATGTAATTGGTACTAAAATGAAATTTGTGTAGTCCCTTTGCATTTGGAAACTAGCTTCTCCAATGTTTATGTAACTGATTGAGAGTATAGCATAATTTATTTATAAATTTAAGTCCCTATAAAGCTTGAGTAACACATCATTCTCTCTTTTTTAATTCAACTTCAGGTTAAGTAACCTCCACTTGTACTGTCTGAACTATGTCTGTGTTTACTTATGCTTGTGCAACATATAATTTTGCTATACATTGCTCTTTTTAATCTATCTTTTTTTGATACTAGAGATTAAATTTATCTCTATCTCAGTGCTATACCCTCAGCCCTACTTTATTTTTTATTTTGAAAATGGGTCTCATTGAGTTGATGAGGCTGGCCATGAACCTGTAATCCTCCTGTTTCAGCTCCCAAGTATCAGCAATATAGGCATGTACCACCATGCATCATGCCTGGATTTTTTAGTCTTTCTTAATGTTTATCTCTGTCAACAAGAATATGAGAATCTTGAAAGTATATATATATATATGAACTCTACCCCCCCCCCCTCAATTCTCTGTAGCCTGGCATTGAAAATTCTCTGATCAGCTGACATCCCTCCAGCTTCCCATTCTTTCTTGCACTGGATCCTTTACAAGGATGTTGGCTTTACAATTTTCAGAAGAAATGTGACATAGCAGGTAGGTTTGAAATTCCAGTTGTAACTCCATCTTAAGATAAGTCACTTAATGATCTTGTGACTCTGTTTTGTCATCTATTAAATGAGAAAGAATCTACCTCACTAACTGGAGAAAGGTCCGTTGCTCAATCCATATGAGACGCATACTATTCTGTTCACATGTTGGTAGCAAGCACTCATTCAATGCTACTTTTCATAGTCTAGTCACAGATACTTTTGTGCTTTACAACTTCAGGGATCTTACTTCTTCTACCATGGATTCACTGCCTATATCAACCTTTCTGTATTTGGGATATCATTTCTATTCTTCAAGGAGAAAAAAGATTCCCTCCTCTGTGAAAAAAAAAAGTATATCTCTCTGGCCCTATCACGTAAATTTGATCTCAGAGTGAGAATGCTTAGGACACATTTTGCCATCCTTCTCTTACTAAAAAAAAAAAAAAAAAAAAAAAAAAAAAGAAATTAATAGTATGGCTCCAGTGATAGGGTCACTACTATAAGATACTCTGCAATTCTTTGTAACAACTGTCACATTCAGGAATCATAAACCATTTCTTCATATGCTACCTCAGTGGGTGCTGACATCTTTCTTACTTCTGGACTTCTGTTGATAATTTCTATCTGTGCCACTAGATATCTACTTTGTCACAATTTTGTGAATTTACTTACTTTGTAGTACAATGTGTTCTCTCTTGGGTCAGGGACCTCTATTTTCCTCTGTATTTCATCTGATTTCTTTTTGTCTCCTTTTCTTTTATTTTTATTAATTGGTGCATTGTAATCATACATCTTTGTTAGGTACAAGCTGATAAAGGCATACATGCACAAATTTCTCAATTTAACCCCTTCCCCAATTCCCACCCAATTACCTCCGCCTCCCTCCTTCTCAAGTTCAGTTTAGTGATTGACTTTGATATATTTGTGAAAGTACATCATGTGCATTAAGGTGTCCCAACCCCCATCCCCATCCATCACCTTCAGTTAAGTCAATTTCATTGCTTATCTAGGGTTTCTCCTTTTTCATCTAGAGTCCCTCTTATGCCCCATCTTCTACCTAGCATCCACATATTAGGGAGAACATATGCTTTTTTAAATTTTGTGACTAACTAATCTCACTTAAAATAATATTTTCCAGGTACATCCATTTCCCTGCAAATAACATGTTTTTGTTCTTCTTTATGGCTGAGTAAAATTCCATTGTGTACATAACTCATAGTTTTGTAATCCATTCATCTGTTGATGGACATCTTGACTGTTTCCATAGTTTGGCAATTGTGAATTGTGCAGCTATAAACATAGATACACATGCGTTGGTCTGATAATTTGGTTTCCATTCTTTTGGGTAGATACCCAGAAGTGGTATTGCTGGATCATATGGTAGGTTCATTCCCATTCATCTGGAATCCTCCATACTGTTTTCCAAAGTGGTTGCACTAATCTGCAATCACACCAACAATGTATTAGGGTTTCCACTTCTCCACACCCTCCCCAGCATTTGTTCTTGTTGGTGTTTTTTATGATTGTCATTATGATTGGAGTTAGGTGAAATCTCAAGGTAGTTTTGATTTGCATCTCTCTGATTGTTAATGATGTGGAACATTTCCTCATACATTTACTGGCCATTCATATTTCTTCTTTTGTGAAATGTCTATTTAGATCCTTTACCCATTTTTGATTGAGTTATTTACTTTCTTAGCTGTGATTTTTTGAGTTCTCTGTGTATGCTAGATATTAGACCTCTATCAGAAGAGTAGCTGGCAAAAATCTTCTCCCACTCTGTGGGCTCTCTGTTGAGGTTCTTGATAGTTTCCTTTGCTGTTCAGAAGCTCTTCAATTTAATGCAATCCCATGTATTGATCTTCCTTTGATGTGCTTGTGTTTTGGGGGGAGGGTGAGAAAGTGGGGTTTATATCCATTTTCCTGCATATGGTTAACCAGTTTTGCAAACACCATTTGATAAAGAAACTATCTTTTTTCAAGTGTATATTTTTGGCTCCTTTGTCAAACATCAGTTGGCTATAAGTGTGTGGGTCTGTTTCTGAGTCTTCTATTCTGCTCCATTGGTCTATGTGTCTGTCTTTGTACCAATACCATGCTGTTTTTATTACTGTGGCTTTGTAAGGTATTGTGATACTTCCTACATGTTTCTTGTTGCTAAGAACTGTTTTGGCTATTCTGGGCTTTTTTTTTGTTCCAAATGAATTTAAGGACTGATTTTTCTATGTCTGTGAGGAGTGCCCTTGGTAATTTCATTGAGTCCGAAGATGATTTTGGGGAATATGGCCATTTTGTTGATATTTATTCTGCCTATCCAAGAGCATGTAAGATCTTTCCATCTTCTAAGGTCTTCATCGATTTCTTTTAACATTTTATAGTTTTCCTTATACAGGTCTTTTACCTCCTTAGTCAGGTTTATCCCTAAGCATTTTATTTTTCAGGGTGATGTTATGAGTGGAATTGTTTTCTGTATTTTTTTTTTTTTGGATTTATGGTTGGCATACAGGAAAGCTTCTGCTTTTTTAAGATTTATTTTGTATTCAGACATTTTGCTGAATTTGTTGATTTGTTGCTCAGTTCTATAAGTTTTTTGGTTGACTTAGTTGGGTCTTCTACGTATAGAATCATGTCATCTGCAAAAAGGGATAGTTTTAAGCCAGGCGTGGTGGCACATGCTTGTAATCCCAGCATTTGGGAGGCTAAAACCAGAGGATCCTGGTTCCTAGCCAACCTCAGCTACCTAGTGAGGCCCTCTGCAACTTAGTGAGACCCTGTGTCAAAATAAAGAATAAAAAATAGGGCTGTGGGTGTAGCTCAGAGGTAGAATGTCCTTGAGTTCAATCCCCAGTACTGATCAAAAGAAAAAAAAAGAGATAGTTTTATTTCTTCTTTCCCTATTGTTACCCCTTTGATTTCCTTCCCTTGCCTTATTGCTCTGCATAGAGTCTCAAGTACTATATTGAACAGAAGTGGTGATAATGGACATCTTTGTCTTGTTCCTGTTTTTAGTGGGAACTCTTGCAGTTTTTCCCCATTTAATATGATGTTGGCTGTGGACCTATTGTATATTGCCTCTATGATTTTGAGGTATGTTCCTTCCATCCCTGTTCTCTGCAGTTCTTTTAGCATAAATGGGTGTTGGATCTTGTCAAATGCTTTTTTAGCATCAATTGACATGATCATGTGATTTTTGTTTTTTATTCTGTTTATGTGGTGAATTACATGGATTGTTTTTCATATGTTGTACCAGCCTTGCATCCCTGGGATGAAACCAACTTGGTCATGGTGTATAATTTTCTTGATGTGGTTTTGAATGCGCATTACTAGTATTTTCTTTAGCAATTTTGCATCTAATTTCATCCATGATATAGGACTATAGTTTTCTTTTCTTGAACTGTCTTTATTTGGCTTTGGTATTAATGTGATATTGGCTTCATAGAATGTGTTTGGGAGGGTTCCATATCTTTCTATTTCATGAAATAATTTGAGGAGTATTGGGATTAGCTCTTCTATAAATGTTTTATATAATTCACTTAGAAAATCATCTGGCCCTGGGCTTTTGTTTGATGGTAAACTCTTTATTGCTGCATCTATCTCTTTGATTGCTATTGGTCGGTTTAAGTTTTCTATATTTTCTTGACTCAATTTAGGGAGGTTATATGTGTCTAGAAATTTGTCAATTTCTTCTAGATTTTCAATTTTGTTGGAGTATAGTTTTTCAAAGCAGTTTCTTATGATCCTGTGCATTTCCACAATGTCTATGGTAATATCCCCTTTTTCCATCTCTTATTTTGGTAATTTGGGTTAGTTTTCTGTTTCTTTTGGTGAGGTTGCCAAATGGTTTATCTATCTTGTTTATTTTTTCAAGAAACCAGCTTTTGGTTTTGTTGATATTCTATATTATTGTTTTATTCTCTACTTCATTAATTTCTGCTCTGATTTTCATAATTTCCTGTCTTCTGTTGGCTTTGGGGTTAGACTGTTCTTGTTTTCTAAGGGCTTTGAGCTGTGTCATTAGATTATTTATTTGGTGATATTTTGTTTTTCTTATGTTGGCACTAGGTGCTATAAATTTCCGTCTTAGTACTGCCTTCAAGGTGTCCCAAAGGTTTTGATATGTTGTGTTTCTATTTCATTATATTCTAGGAATTTTTTAAATTTCTCCCCTTACTTCTTCTATGACTCATTCCTCATTTAGCAGTGTGGTGTTCAGTCTTCATGTGTTTACATGTTTACTCTGGATCTTCTTAGAGTTGATTTCTAGTTTATTCCATTGAGGTCTGAAAAGATGCAGGGAATTATGTTACATTTTTTGAATTTCCAATGTTTGCTTTGTGGCCCAGAATGTGGTCTATTTTGGAGAAGTCTCCATGTGCAGCTGAGAAAAATGTGAATTCAGCTGTATTTGGGTGAAATATTCTGTATGTGTTAATAGCTCCATTTGGTTTATGGTGTTCTTTAGGACTGAGGCATCTCTACTGACTTTTTGTTTAGATGATTGGTCTGGTGATGTGAGAGGAGTATTGAAATCTCCCAGTATTATTGTATTTGGATCTATGTGTGATTTTATATTATAAGGAGTTTGCTTTATGAAAGTGGCTGCACCTATGTTTGGGGCATAAATGTTGACAATTGTTATTTTCTCTTGCTGGATTGTTCCTTTTACCAGTAAAAAAATTACCTTCTTTGTCTCTCTGATAAGCTCAGCCTTGAAGTCTAGTTTATCTGATATCATGGTTGCTACTCCTGCTTGTCTTCATGTTCCATTGGCATGGATTACCTTACTCCAGCCCTTCACTTTTAGTTTGTGGGAATCTTTGCTTGTAAGATGTGTTTCTTGCAGGCAGCATATAGATAGATTCTGGGTTTTAATCCATTTTGCCACTTGTGTCTTTTTATTGGGGAGTTGAGGCCATTTATATTCAGTGTGATTATTGAGAGATTAATTTTAATTCCTAACATTTAAAGGTAGTGTTTATTCTTCTTTGCTTAGTTGTTTGCTTCCTGGATATCGTTGTTTCTCTGTTTCTGATGTTTACTTGTTAGTTATTCTTTTTAGTTAATCTCTTTGAGTATTTTGGAGAAATACTCAAAGACATCCTGATTTGGAAGACATAAATGTTTTCAGTTTTTGTTTGTAATGGAAGGTTTTTATTTCCCTATCCATTTTGAGAGAGTTTTGCTGGGTAGGAGAGTCTTGGCTGTAATTTATTTTCTTTCAGAGTTTGGAATATGTTACTCCAGCCCCTCCTGTCTTTCATGACTTGGTTTGGGAGGTCTGGGGTGATTCCCATTGTTTTATCTCTAAATGTCACTTGGCCATTCACTTTTGTTGACTTTAGGATTTTATTCTTGGCTCTACATTAGTCAAACTGATTATTATCTGGAGTGGTAAGCCTCTTCTTGGTCTTGTCTAGAGGGGATTTTTTTATGTTTCCTCTACCTGTGTGTCAACTTCTCTTTCTATGTTTGGAAAATTCTCTGATATTATTTCTTTGAAAAGATGGTTTATTCCATTAGTTTCAGTTCTAGTACCTCGTCTCTACCTATTATTCTTAGGATAGCTCTTTTAAAATTGGCCCAGATCTCGTCGATGTCCAATTCACACTGTCAATTTTGTTCTAGATTATGTAATATGGATTAATTTTTGGAATGGTCATCTTCTAAAAGTGATATTCTATTTTCCATGTGGTCTAATCTACTGTTTATAGTTTGTATTGATGCCTTCACTTCAGTTATTGCATCTTTCACATTCTTCAATGCTTCCCTTTGGTTCCTGTTCAGGGTTTCAGATTCTTTATTTATTTGTTCCTTTATTTCTTTCCAACTCTCCCTGCAATCTTTCTGGAAATCTTGTATTGTTTCTAGTATTAAAGATCTGAATTAGCAGGGAGTGATGGTGTACACTTGTAATCCCAGCATTTGGGAGGCTGAGACCTGAGGATCTGTGTTCACGGCCAGCCTCAGCTACCTTGTGAGGCACTCTGCAACTTAGTGAGACCCTGTTTCAAAATAAAGAATGAAAAATAGGTCTGGGGATATAGCTCGGAGGTTGAATGACTCTGAATTCAATTCCCAGTACTGCAAAAAAAATTTTCAAATTATTCTTCTGGTAGTCTCTGCCATTCTGAGTTGGTGAGTTCTGTTATTGTGGGTTTGTGGGGTTGTGGTGGCTCATTGTTTCTTTGCTATTTTTCCTTCCTATGGTTTCCTTGTTCTTAAATTTATATCTTTGCTGATCCTGCAAGTTTTCTCCCAGTTTATAGATTTCTGATTTTTATTTTCTCCCTGTAAGAAGTATCCTGTACTGAGTTGCAATTACTCTAGTGCTTGTTTTGCCCTCTCTAATGGTGCTGTTTGTGAGTTTCAGGTGTTGACTTCTAGGGTTTGTTTGTTACTTCTGTTATGGGGATTCTTCTCAGAAGTGTGAGTAGGACAGTTTGTGGCCTCTTTGTTTTTAGGCCTTAATATGGGATGTATTGAACTATACCATCTATCAGCAGAGATGAGTTTATCCTTAGGGTTTGGCAGTCCCTTCTGGTGGTACACCTCTCTGGTCCAATCTCTGTAGTATGGATTTATAGGTTTCCATTGGTAAATACAGGAACATGCTGTGTGCACTGGTGAAGGTTGGGTGAGAAGTTACAGTGATAAATGCAAGAATAGGGAAAAGTAGAAGGTCCAGTGGAATAAGGGTTTGAGTGTGTTGAGGTGATATATGGTAGAGATTAGAGATAGTGGATATGTCAGAGGCTTCTGATAGTCAATGTAGAGTATTTAGGTGTAGTGGTATGAAACGGTCTTGATAAGAGACAGGGAAAAAATGAAAGAGAAAGAAAAGTGTTGAGGAGGGGAATATAGATAGGAGGAGTGGAAGTTTGTAAAAGGGGTGAGGATGAGAGTCAACAAACTGAGTAAAAAATAACAAAGCAATCAATCATCCAATACAAACACAACAAAACAATATAAAACAAAAACAGAATAAGAACAAAATAAAACAAAACACAAAAACACCCATAAGAATGAAAAAAAAAAAGCAAAACAAAAAGAAACAAAAGCAACAATAAGAAAAACAAAAACAAAACCCCTGCAAGAATGTAGGTACAGAGCAGGGCATGGTGGAGCATACTTGTAATCCCAGCATTTGGGAGGCTGAGACCTGAGGATCCGGGTTCGCGGCCAGCCTCAGCTACCTAGTGTGGCACTCCGCACTTAGTGAGACCCTGTTTCAAAATGAAGAGTAAAAAATAGGGCTGGGGGTATAGCTCAGAGGTAGAATGCCCCTAAGTTCAATCCCCAGTACCACACACACACACAAAAAGGAATATAGGTACAGAGCTGAGTTGGCTCTGCAGTCCTTTTGGATCTGTGTGGATATTTTCAGTTTTTAAATGTCTATACTAGAACTAAGGAAGATCCAGAAAGCGGTCCTAGGAGAGCAAGGGAGTCCACCACGCTGCAGACCCGCTCTCTGTGCTGTGGCAGAACAGCACCGGGGCCGCGTTGAAGAACTAGGCTGTGGAGATGGGACCTGGAGCAGTGGGGACCAGCCAGATGCTGAGAGCTGCAAACTACATGGCAGAAACAGCTAACAGTCCTGGCATGGCATGGGCACGCCTGCGTCTCCACGCCCTACCCAAGCGGGGATCCCTGCGCCATCCACAGAGACCAGAATGAGTGGGATGATCAGCATAAGCTCCTGCGGGTCGGCTCCTGTGCTCCGCCCCAGAGATGGAACAGTGAGCCACGGCACAGCAGAGCCTGAAATCGGATGGCCGTGAATCCAGCTTCTTGATGGAAGGGAAAAAAGCAGAGTACTTGAAATGTGAGCATGAACAGGAAGCGGCTAAACAGAGCCCAGGAGGAACAGGGGAGCCAGTGCACGCCGCGAAATGGCAGCCGCCATCTTTGTCCCCAGCCCCTCCCAACCAACTTCCTGCCAGCTATCCAGACCATCATTGTCCTATTGTGCTCCCAGTGACCAGAGGTGAAACAGGCCGAGCAGCAGGCATCTGTAAGTTGGACTATGCCCCCGGGGTGCGGGATTCACAATACAAAGGATAGACTCAAACACCCACCCTTCTACAGCCTAGACAGGGCCAGAGGGTGAAAGAACCCAGTGCACATAGGGCATCTGGAAAGGTCCAGCATTTAGACTGCACTCCCACCATCAGCAAAGGCAGAGAGAGATATGCAGTCAGGCCCTGTAGGGAACCCAGAGACATAAGCTAGCAGTGGGAGAAACACCAACAAAATCCTCTGCCTCCACTGACAGAGCAAATAAAAATGCCAGAGACACACTTGAAAATTTAAGCTCAGTACTTATGAACTAGCAGAGCATTTGTTTTAGTGTCTGGTTGCTATTTATAAAATTTGGGTTGTTTTTTAATTTTTTTTTTTTTTACTTTTTTCTTTTTTTAATTTTTTTCTTCTTTTTTGGTGTTAAGTTTTATCTGTTTATAGTCTGTTTTTGTTTTATATCACCTTGATCTATTTACATTTGTTTGGATGATTACTTCCTTTGTTATCTCTTGCTTAGGTTGTTGAATCCTCTCCTTATCCCTTTTTCAAGCTTCCCCCCCTCCCCTCTATATTCCTCTGTGCAACATTTTACCTCCTCTCTTTTCTTTTCCTCTTTATCCAGTTGCATATCAATATCTACCATTTCTAATCTTTACAATATATCACCTCAACACGCTCAACCTCTTATTCTGCTGGAACATACCCTCTTCTTTCCTGCATTCATTATTGTGACCTCTCACCCAAACTTTATCTCTGAACACAACCTGTCACCTGTAAACCCCACTGCAGAGATTGGACAAGAAAACTTGCAAGAAGAGCAAAGATATAAATTGAAGAACAGGGGAACCATGGGAAGGAAAAATAACAAAGAAACAATGAGCTACCAAAACCCCTCAATAAAATATCTCACCAACCCAGAATGGCAGAGTCTACCAGAAGAGCAATTAACAACGTTAATACTAGAAAGAATACAGGATTTTCAGAAAGAATGTAGGCAGAGCTCTAAAGAAATAAAGGAACAAATAAACAAAGAATTAAATGACCTAAAAAGAAACCAAAGAGAAGTATTGAAGGAAGTGAAAGATGAAATAATCTAAATGAAGGCATCAATACAAACTATAAGCAGCAGATTAGATTGCATGGAAAATAGAATATCACTCTTAGAGGATGACCATACCAAAAATGAATCTATAGTACACAACTTAGAAAAAAATTTACAGTATGAATTGGACATTGAAGAGATCTGGATCAATTTTAAAAGAGCTAAACTAAGAATATACGCATAGAAGAGGGATCAGAAGTTGAAATATACGGAATAAACTATCTCTTCAAAGAAATAATAACACAGAATTTTCCAAGCATAGAAAGAGAAGTTGACACACAGGTACAGAAAACATACAGAACTCCCTCAAGACAAGACCAAAGAAGAGGTTCACCACACCACATAATAATCAAACTGACCAATGTAGAGGCAAAGGTGAGAATCTTAAAGGCAACGAAAGTAAAAAGCCAAGTGACATTAAGAGGCAAACCAATTAGAATCATGCCAGACCTCCCGAATCAAGGAATAAAAGCCAGGAGAGGATGGAGTAACATATTCCAAACTCTGAAAGAAAATAACTTGCAGCCAAGATTCTCATACCCAGCAAAACTCTCTCTTAAAATTGATGGGGATATAAAAACCTTCCATGACAAACAGAAACTGAAAGAATGTATGTCTTCCAAACCAGCACTAGAGAAACTACTTAAAGAGATTAACTACAAAGAAGAACTAACAAGTAAACAAGAGAAACAATAATTTCCAGGAAGCAAACAACTAAGCAAAGAAGAATAAATACCACAAAAAATAGAAGTCAAAACTCAAATTGTTAGGAATTAAAAACATATCTCAATAGTCACACTGAATATAAATGGTCTCAATTCCCCAATAAAAAGGCACAAGATGGCAAAATGGATCAAAACCCAGAATCCATCTATATGCTGCCTACAAGAAACACACCTTACAAGCAAAGATTCTCACAAACTAAAGGTAAAGGGCTGGAGTAAGGTACTCCATGCCAATGGAACTCAAAGATAAGCAGAAGTAGCAACTATGATATCAAATAAATTAGACTTCAAGCCCAAGCTTATCAGAAGAGACAAAGCAAGTCATTTTTTACTAGTAAAAGGAACAATCCAGCAAGAGGAAATAAAAATTATCAACATCTATGCCCCAAACGTAGGTGCAGCCACTTTCATAAAACAAACTCTGTATGATATAAAGACACATATAGATCCTAATACACTAATACTAAGAGACTTCAATACTCCTCTTACATCTCTATATTGTTCTTCTAAACAAAAGGTCAATAGAGATGCCTCAGACCTAAAGGATACCATAAGCCAAATGGACCTATTAGACAGGTATAGACTCTTCCACCCAACTGCAGCTGAATTCACATTTTTCTCAGCTGCTCATGGAACCTTCTCCAAAATAGAACACATTGTCAGCCACAAAGTGAGCACTGGCAAATTCAAAAAATGTAACATAATTCCCTGCATCTTTTCAGACCACAATGGAGTGAGTAGAAATAAACTCCAAGAAGACTCAAAATAATGGGGTAAGCACGTGGAGACTGAACACCACACTGCTGAATGCAGAGTGGATCATAGAATAAGTAGGGGAGAAATTAAAAAATTCCTAGAAACCAATGAAAACAGAGACACAACATATCCAAACTTCTGGGACACCTTGAAGGCAGTACTAAGACTAAGATTTGTAGCACTGAGTGCCCACATAGGAAGAACAGAAAATCACCAAATTAATAACCTAATGACACAGCTCAAAGTCCTTAAAAAACAAGAACAATCTAGCACCAAAGCCAGTAGAAGACGGGAAATCATGAAAATCAGAGCAGAAATTAATGAAATAGAGAATAAAAAAACAATACAGAAGATCAACAAATCCAAAAGCTGGTTTCTAGAAAAAATAAACAAGATAGATAAACCATTGGCCAATCTATCCAAAAGAAAGAGAGAATCAACCCAAATTACCAAAATAAGAGATGGAAAAGGTGATATTACCAGCGACACTATGGAAATACAGAAGATAGTCAGAAACTATTTTCAAAAACTATACTCCAACAAACTGGAAAATCTAGAAGAAGTTGACAAATTCCTAGACACATACAACCTCCATAAATTGAATCAAGAAGATATAAAAAACTTAAACCGACCAATAATAATCAAAGAGATAGAAATAGCAATAAATATTTTACCATCAAACAAAAGTCCAGGACCAGATGGTTTTCCAAGTAAATTTTATAAAACATTTATAGTTGAGGTAATCTCAATACTCCTCAAGCTATTCCGGGAAATAGAAAGAAACGGGACCCTCCCAAACACATTTTATCAAGCCAACATCACAATAATACCAAAACCAAATAAAGAGATCTCCAGAAAAGAAAACTATATTCATATACCATTGATGAACTTAGATGAAAAACTGCTAAACAAGATACTAACAATGTGCATTCAAATCTAACTCAAGAAAATTCTACACCGTGACCAAGTCAGGTTCATCCCAGGGATGCAAGGCTGGTTCAACATACAAAAAACAATCCATGTAATTCACCACATAAAGAGAATCAAAGAAAAAAATCTCAATTGATGCTGAAAAAGCATTTGAAAGGTCCAACACTCATTCATGCTAAAAGCACTTCAGAGAATTGGAATAGGGGGAACGTTCCTCAACATCATAAAGGCAATATACAATAGGTCCACAGCCAATATCATATTAAACAGAGAGAAACTGCAAGAGTTCCCACTAAAAACAGGAACAAGTCAAGGATGTCCATTTTCACCTCTTCTGTTTAATATAGTACTCGAGACTCTAGCCAGAGCAATAAGGCAAGAGAAGGAAATCAAAGGGGTAAAAATAGGGAAAGAAGAACTAAAACTATCCCTTTTTGCAGATCATATGATACTATACTTACAAGACCCAACAAACTAAACCAAAAAACTTATAGAACTGATCAATAAATTCAGTAAAGTGTCTGGTTATAAAATCAATCTTAAAAAATCAGAAGCTTTTCTATATGCTAACCATAAATCTACTGAAAAAGAAATCCAGAAAGCAATTCCACTCACAATAGCACCCCCAAAAATAATATAGTTAGGTATAAACATAACCAAGGATGGTAAAGACCTCTATAACGAAAACTATAAAAGTTGGAAAAGGAAATCGATGAACGCCTTAGAAGATGGAAGGATCCACCATGTTCTTGGATAGGCAAAATAAATATCATTATAATGGTCATCCTCCCAAAACTGATCTACAAACTCAATGCAATACCCATGGAATTACCAAGGGCACTCCACACAGACATAGAAATATCAGTCCTTAAATTCATCTGGAAAAACAAAAAGCCCAGGATAGCCAAAGTAGTCCTTAGCAATAAAAACCATGCAGTAGGTATACCTGATTTCCAACCCTACTAAAAAGCCACAGTAATAAAAACAGCATGGTATTGGCACAAAAAAAGACACATAAACCAATGGAGCAAAATAGAAGTCTCAGAAACAGACCCACAGATTTAAAGTCAACTTATTTTTGACAAAGGAGCCAAAAATATACACTGGAAAAAAGATAGCCTCTTTAACAAATGATGTTGGCAAAACTGGTTAAGCATATGCACCAAAATGGAAATAAACCCCACTTTCTCACCCTCCACAAAAGTCAACTCAAGGTGGATCAAAGACCTGGAAGTCAGACCAGATATCTTGCAACTACTTGAAGAGGGTACAGGACCAACACTTGAACACATAGGCACAGGTAAACAAGGCACTTTCTCATCAAGACCCCCAAAGCACAAGCAGCTCAAAGGAAGATCAATACATGGGATTGCATTAAACTGTAGAGCTTCTGAACAGCAAAGGAAACTATCAAGAACCTCAACAGAGAGCCTACAGAATGGGAGAAGATTTTTGCCAGTAACACTTCAGGTAGAGGTCTAATATCTAGGATATACAAAGAACTCAAGAAAATCGCACCTAAGAAAGCAAATAACCCAATCAAAAAATGGGCAAAGGATCTAAATAGACACTTCACAAATGAAGAATTACAAATGGCCAATAAATGTATGAGGAAATGTTCCACACCATTGACAATCCGGGAGATGCAAATCAAAACTACCTTGAGATTTCACCTAACCCCAATCAGAATTGCAATCATAAAAAAACACGAACAACACCACCTGCTGGTGAGGGTGTGGAGAAGTGGGAACCCTAATACATTGTTGGTGGGACTGCAAACTTGTGCAACCACTGTGGAAAACAGTACAGAGGTCCCTCAGACGAATGGGAATTAACCTACCATATGATCCAGCAATACCACTACTGGTATACACGCTAAAGAATGGAAACCAAATTATCAGGCCGATGCATGTGTATCCATGTTTATAGCTGCACAATTCACAATAACCAAACTATGGAAGCAGCCAAGATGTCCATCAACAGATGAATGGATTACAAAGCCATGGGATATGTACACAATGGAATTTTACTCAGCCATAAAGAAGAACAAAAACATGTTATTTGCAGGGAAATGGATGCAACTGGAAAACATTATGTTAAGTGAGATTAGCCAGTCACAAAGAGTAAATACGCATATGTTCTCTCTAATATGCGAATGGTAGGGAGAAGGCGAGTTATCAGAGGGTTTCCAGATGAAAAGGAAAGACCCTTGATAAGCAAAGAAGTTGATTTAATCGAAGGGGATGGATGAAGGGGGACCCTAAGGCACATGATGTGCTTACACAATTATATCAAGGTCACTCACTGAACTGAACCTGAGAGGGAGGGAGGTGGAGAGGGTGGGGTGGGAATTGGGATAGGGGTCAAATGAGAAATGTGTGCAAATATGCCATTATCAATTTGTACCTAACAAAGATGTATGCTTACAATGAATGAATTATTACAATAAAAAAAAAACTATACTAGAGTCTCAAGCATGTTTCAGCCAATCTTATTTGCTCTTTCCATGAGTGCAGGCAGGTATTTCCACTGGTGCCCCCTCCCCCTGCAAACTTGTGTCTCTGAGCTCTCTAAAGGACCTGTCCTTGTGTCACCCTTGTCTATATAGGCAGGGGGTGGGGGGTGTCACTGGATCTGGACCTAGTGTAAATCAGAGGCTCCGTGCTTTCCACAGCCCATGTCTGTGTCGCTTTTGCTGCCTTTGCTGGTTGTGGACATGCAATCTAAATGCCAGGCATTTTTCAGGGAGCCTGTAAGGTTTCTATGCTTTGTGTGCTCCAGGTCCCTCCCACACTTCTGCTCCTAGCCCGTTGCTAGAGGGGCAGGTGTCTGAGCCTGTCCTTTGCACAGGGTTCCCTCCTGGAGAGTTCTGAAAACTTACAATTCCATGCTCTTCTGCACCCAGCTGCTAGCTCAATGGCTGCCACCACTCTACAGCGCATGCCACTGCCAAGCACACAGTCTCCTTTGTTCTCCCTGGACTACTCTCTGGGCTCTGTTCAGCTGTTCTCGCTGCTTCGTTCACCTTTTTGCTGCTTTGTTCATCCTTCCTTCCGTCAAGAGGTTTTTGTGGCAGTCCCAATTCAAGCTCTGCAGTGCAGTTGATCACTGCTCTGGCTCTGGAGGGAGAGGTGAGCTGGGGTGGTTCCACCACTCGGGCTTTGGCTGTTCTTCCCAGGCATCTGGTCACTGTCGATTTTGTGGGGTTATGCAGCCTTCAACGGGTGTGGAGTTCTGGATTCACTTACTCCACATTTGGTCGCTGGGTATGCTGCAGGTCATTAGGTGTCTTGGTGCTGGTTACCACCACACTGGGCAGTCAGCTCAATCTTGTCTCCTTTTTCAAGTGGCTGGAAGTGCTAGAACTGGGATTGTGGATGTATGTTTGCAGGTAATCACACAGGGCACAAATACTAGGGGATACACACCATTTTAAACTTTGGTTTAGGCAAACATCTTTTACCTTTATTGGCTGAGGTTGGTGTAAAACCAGCTAAAGCTTTCTCTGAATCCCCAGTTCTCTGACACACCAGAGAAGAGATGGGGTGGTGGTGGCTTCTGGCACAGGCAAGAACACTATTCAGGCTATTTTATGTTTTTATAGGGATTTGTGAGGGATAGAGAACTAAGGTCCTGGCCCCTTTGTATATGGAAATCAATTAGGGAAAGAATACATTTTATTTTTCTTCAAGAAGCATAAAAAGTGTTTCTTTTAAGCACTGGAGGTGAGGATATTCAGTGCTTTGGCCTCTTCTGTGTTGTTATCTAAAGCAGTGCATGTTAGTCTAACTTCAAAAGGAGCCAAGAAATACAATCCTGTCTTGTACATAAAAGGGGAAAATATGGAAATAATTGGTGTGACTTGGTGTAATGATAATCCTGTCCATCTATGCATATATTACTATTGGATAAAATAAATTAGCAAGAATCACTACAGACTTTTTTTTTTTACTCTCAGGTTTTCTATGCTATCTACAAACTAGATTTCTGTATTTAAGTTTTTAACCCAACTACAAACAAAAAGCTTCTTTCAGAAACAAAGTAGAAATGAACAGGGTCATGACTAACCTCTCCTCCCATGAGGTATTTGTCTGAGTAGATGTCAGGTTTCCTCCGGACCATTACCAGCCACAAGTATTTGGACAAGTGAGACCCTGTGGGGGATAAGTACTGAGGTGCCCTTCCTCATCTTTTGAAGGCTATCATTTTCCTGGCATAGTAGACAGTCTTGTCAGCTAGATGAGACAGTAGACCCCTTGGGGAGGGTGCCAAACCAGAGATGTTTATGGAGGGTGGATTTACAGGTTCTGCCAGGCTGCAAGACTCTCAGGCAAAGTTGTATTAGGTATCTGACAGAGGTATTTTATCATTATTTGTTTTGTTACCCAGGAACTCTAAGAAAAAGACTGGCAAGCAATCAAGAGATTTTTCTGACAGCTGAGAAGACATATGTGCACATGGAGAGATTGGTGGAGGTATTCTTCACAGGATACTTAATATACTATATATCCTTACATGGAGCCAGGTGGAGTCTAACAAATGCTGCTTTGACTTCTCAAGTAACCTCAGCCAGGAAATCTCTCTGTTCCTCAGGGAAACCTTTACCTTGGGCAAAGAACAGTTCCTGTATAGGTGATACACTTACAGGACCTGCACACAATCTCCCTCTGGACTCATTAATCATTTTTATTATGGCCAAATTATTCAGGTCTATAACATATAATGAAAGAAATATCATGTTAATACCAAAATGTCCAAGAGAGTACTTAGGAAAATTAAATAGACTAGAAAACATATGCTAGATGTCTCACAAATTAGGATTTGTAAATAAATGATTCTGTCTTAATTACATGGCAATTTACACAGACATTTTTGATAAAAATGACCATATCACAGTCTCTGACAAGAATTTCATGCAAATGGAGCTGCTCAACTTGCCGCATGGGTAGTTTTAGAGATTACATTGTCATTAATCATTTCAAACATTTAGTTTAGTATTTTATTCAAAATTTCTGATTTTAACCTGGTATGGTGGCACATGCCTGTAATATCAGTACTTGGGAAGCTGATACAGAAGTATTGCAGGTTCAAGGCCAGCTTCAGCAACTTAGCAAGACCCTCAGTAACTTAGTGTGACCCTGTTTCAAAAAATATAGGGCCAGGGTGTATCTCAGAACTTAACTGAAGGTGATGGGGAAGTCACCCTAATGCACCCTAATGCACATGATGCACAAACATATCAAAGTCAATCACTAACCTGAATCTTGGAAGGAGGGAGGGCATTGGAGTGGGGCAGGAATTGGGGAGGAGTTAAAAGAGAAATGTGTACATGTATGTCTTTATAAGCTTGTACCTAATGAAGATGTATGATTACAATGCGCCAATTAAAAAATAAAATTAAAATAAAAAAAGAAGTAGAATGCCCCTGGATTCAATCCTGAGTTCCACAAAAAGTCAAATAAGCATACAAACAAACTACTGTAGTATATACACACAATGAGATTTTACTCAGCCATAAAGAAGAATAAAATTATGTCATTTGCAAGAAAAATGGATGGAACTAGAGAATATTGTGAGATTAGTCAGTCACAGGAAGTGGAGAATCATATGTTTTCTTATATGTAGAAGCCAGAAAGAATCAAGGCAACAAAAGAAATTCAAATAATGAGAAGATATACCAGTAAAATAGTGGAAAGGGACCTAGGGAAGGAGATAGGGAGGGAGAGGGGAGAATTGATGAAGGAAACACTTCAAACAATTCTCCATACCTTCTCACCACAGCTATCAATGCCCATTTCAATATCACGACTGGGAAAGGGGAGAGAACAAGGAGAGATGTGGAGGGAAATTCACTGGGTGCTATATGCATGTATGTTTCTATCACACCAAACTTCAATATCATATATAATATTGAATTAAGTCAATTAAGTTGTGAATTTTGAAATAGAACTCGGGATATAAAGTCTGGAAATCTGTCACTAACCTTTGAACCCATTGCCCTCCATGGTCCTGAGAGAATCTTGTATACATTCTTGGAAAGCAAGACAAACTCACTTTATGAGTAATTTGCAGCTTTTTTGTGTATTTATTGGGTTCAATGGGAAAAGAAAAGCCAGAAATCTAATTGACACCAGGTACTGGGACACAGAGAAGCAGATAGGAAGTCTTTGACCCCATATATAACTTGGCAGTTAGTCCACTCAAGTAAGGCTAATTGTGCATAGTATTTCTCACATGAGATGGACATTTAGACAGGATGGAAGAGGTGAGGATGGGAAGCAACAGGTAGCTATGATCCTGTAGCAGTGGGCTAGTATCCTTCAAGGGCAGTTTTCCCATTATTTAAAGACCTATGGATATCTTTTCCTCATGGTTCTTGCATCTAGATGGAATTATGTAACAATATATAGATGAACAAAGGTGAGTGGAAAGGACACCAGCAACTTCTTGACCATCTCCAAATTCATGGCAGGCCTTTGCTTTGGACTTTGACGTATTTCCCTTTCTGTGGTCTGACACACAGAGGTAGCTATAACTCCTTTCTTGCCATACAGATGGCTACAACAATGTGTAGGTCATTGAGTCAGCAAGGTGGAAAGGATGAGGGACCCTACAAATGTTGCAAACCTAAACCTATTGACCATTGCTGATAATCTAGACTGACATGTTAGAGAAACAAACTTCTAGTTTAACTATATTTATAGGACTCCTTTTTTTTTATAGGTATTAGTTACCCTAACTAATAAAAATCTCTTGATTCCAAGTATTTAGAGTCTTATTTATTCTGATAGGGGACATTTACAAAAGCCATTCCAGGGCATCATTGTTTATGATACTTGAAATGAAACCCTAGGAACTGCACAGTATAACCCAGGGGTTATTAATGGAATAACTGACCTCTTGTATAGACAGAAAAGACACACGTGTGAGTTTGGGGTCTGTTAATAGCTTATCTCAGTGTTTCACTGAGTTTTTTCTCCTTCTGCAACTCTTAACAACCTATGCAGTGGACTGGAAACTTTTTACTTCATGGCCTCTGTACTCCTCTTGACTTGGTAGAAATTAAGGATGCGGTATGTCTGCAGTGTTACCTTAACCAGTTAAGGCCTAAGAGCAAGGCTTGGCCTGCTAAATGAGGGACATGTGACATTTCTCACTTTACATTATTTTATTATGGAAATTTGGGCTTTGCTTCCACATTAAAAGATTTTTTTAAGAGGCACAGGATGCTGAACGAATTAAAGTCATTCGGGGGCTGAATACAATGCCTCGGCCTTACTCATTAACTCTACAAATACCAGCAGCTGAGTCAAAAGAACTTAGATTTCTTATCATAAGTAAAGGAAGCTTTAAGACAGAGAGCTTGCCAAACTCTCTGCTTACCTAAAACTTATTAAATAGCTATCTTCTAGCTGCCTGAGCAGATAGGAAAGATTTATCTAATGAATAGTTTCCTCTTTCACCCCTGCTCCTCTTCACTGTTAAACTCTAACCCCGCTCTCACACTAAAAAATAATTCATTTACACTTTTGTATTTTTGTAAACTTCTGCTGCTCCCTAATCTTAGCAAACACTATGGGAAATAGCCCTTCTAGTTAAAAATGTGCCCACTTAACTTTAGAGAAAAACAAGGCTGTAAAAATTCTTGTTTTGTATGCCTTGTTGTGATGAGCATAAAAGCACTCATGAGATGAATTAAAACAGATGCGTCTTTACCACATTGTGTGTAAGCTTACTCTCACTCACTCTCAACCTCGTCCTCAATCTCCACCTAACAAGGGACCTCCCAGGCTCTGCTGCTTTGAGGGCTGGCTCTCCATATGCCCAAACAGCTACCGCTTTTATCCTTTAAAAATGAAAACACAGGGAAAGCAGCCATTCAAATTTTGTATCACATGTTTAGATTCTATAAGAACCAATTAATATTCTTTCTAGTCACCTACATTAATTTCCTGAACTGAGTTGTGCCAAATGCTCTTTCCTAATGCATTATTCAAATATATCACATAGATCCACAATCAGTGTATTCTTGCCATAAAGTGACAGTTTTATCAAGTCCTTTTGATGCCATGTAATTCAGGTCATGCGGATGTATAAATGAGATAAAATTGCATGAATTTCAATAATTACATAAAAAAGAGAATTCACTTTTTTAGCCCTTAGCGAGAAGAAATTAAAGGATATTCCAGCTACCAAATAGGTAAAGATATAACTTGGCAACAGAAAAGTATTAGCTACAGAAATAACTAATGGAATGTTTCTCTTTCAACTCCTTGCCTCCTTCTTTCTCCACGGAATATTCAAGTAATGAGTTCTCAATAAGAAGTATGGATCCGTTATGCTTGTACTCTCTGATTCTGTTGGAGGTTTTAGGTTTAATGGAGAGTTTGTTTTGCTTTGAAGCTCTTACTTAAGTCCAGATGCCTACCAGAACTCCTCCTTCAGTATAGCATAAACAGGAGTAGCCAGAAACACAAGTTTGTGCCAATTACAATAGTACAATACTTTTTGCCTCTTCTTGTAATACTGTCAACATCCATCAGTATCTGTAATGATGCTATAGACAAATTCCAAACTAATATGAAAGGAAAAACACAGAATAAAAATAATTAGCAGTCTCTTAATCTTCAATCTATGTCATGTTTCTTGACTAGGATTATTTGTGTGCTTATGCAAAAAATACACAAACAACTTAAGAGAAATATATGTGCTCTTGAGGCTAAATAATGAAGAAAGAGGTTCAATGTGAATGTCCCCAGGAGGGACTCTATATAGAAACTCACTGATAGGAAAGCACAACAAAGATATGCTTGGAAGACAAAGAAGTGAGCAAATAAATTGGTACTTTCAGGTTGGATAGAGCAGGAGAAACACTACAGAAAAACAAATGTGCACAGATAAAATGCTGGGTCAATCTCTCAATCATACTCCATAATAGAAAGGTGGTATGACATTAAAGTATATCTGAACACTGGGCTTTGGTATTTCAGAGTCATTGTGCTGCAAGTAGCATGAAGGCTGGACCCTGAAAGCTATGGGCTTCGAAAGCAATTTTATCACTGCAGCTGCATTGATAGCAAATTAATTTCAGTTATTTGGTCTAAATAACTAATCATTTGGTCAAATATATGTAACATGTATAATATGTATACATACACACACACACACACACACACACACACACACACACACACATATATATATATATATAAATCATTTTTCAACTATCACCAATCATGTTATAGAACAAAGTGATACTCTTCTTATTTGTGAGTCCTTAAACATATGCATCAACTACATAGAATTTTTAAAAAAATTTACTTCGCCAGTCTCAGCTACTTAGTGAGACCCTCCACAGCTTAGTGACACCCTGTTTCAAAATAAATAATAAAAAATAGGGCAGGAGGTAAGTATAGCCCAAAGATAGAATGCCCCTGGGTTCAATCTCCAGTATCAAAAAAAAAAACCTTAAATTACTGACAATTATTTATATTCTGGCGGTATTATTGAACAATCTAAAGAAAGTAAATGCTTAATTATAGGGAAAGAAGGAGAAATAATGAAATGCTTAGCATTAATGTACAAAATGTACAATACTAGTTGAATAATCTATTGCTCACTGGGAACCTAGGTCCTTTTGAAAAGCCAATGTCTTTCTGAAAAAAAAAAAGAAGTTTTGGTGGCCAGAAGAATAAAGTGAGAGAAAAGACAGAATTGTAAATTGAGAAAATCTTTTTGAGTCATCTATTTTTGAAATGCCCTTCTTCATATAAAGTGAATATTGTTTGTAGGCCTGGTGTTCATGGACTCATTTAGTGACTGACTTGGGGTAGAGAATGTATTTCAACCTGTTTTCTGGTCCTTGTGCATTTTGTCAAATATCAGTGACTAATTCTGGCCAATAGTTAGTAGAAGGGAGTAGTGTAAATCACTGACAAAGATGTTTTAAAAAATAGCTCTTGGTCTTGCTTCTCCAGGATATAGACGACCCCTAGATTTGTTGGTGAGACCAAGGAGAAAAGGAGCCTTGAGTCACAGCATAGACAAGTCTCCCAGTTACATCTGAATTTTATGTGAGTAAGAACATAGCCATTGTAATATTAATGTTCTAATACTTCAGTATCTAGCTGTTTTACTAGCTCCTATATTTTCCTGTGAATACTACAGAAACTTGCAATGTCATCTTAATTAGCTGGTCCTTGAGCAAGGGCTCGGTCCCGCTGGACCCTGCAAGGCAGACGATTCCAAAAGAAGGAACGCATGGCATTTCCCACTTTGCATTATTATATTCTGGAAATTTGGGGTGCTTTGGGTTTTGCTTCATATTAATTATAAAGGAAAATTTCTTAGACACACAAGATGGCTGGATGGATTGTGATTCCTCAATGTTAGCTGAAAAAGACAATACCTCAGCTTGCCTCAGAGATATTCATTAACCTTTTACAAACATCAGGAATTGGACCTTGCAAGCTTAGCTACTAAACCTAAGAAACTTAGGTGTACTATTTTATCTGTGAGTAAAGATAACTTTAAGACAGATAGTTTCTCTCTCTCTGAAACACCTCCCCCTAGTCTCCACCACACATTAGGTAACTCTAGCTGCCTGAAAATAAGAACAGTGCTTACAAGAGCTAAAATAAATAATGAAGATTTAAACTGATAAATAGAGACTCTTCTTTGTCGTTAACCTTTAACACTGTTTTTGTACTAAAAGAATTTTTATATACATATTGTATTCTGTAACCTTTGCTGTTTTCTTAATCCCATCAAATACCATGGGAAAATGGCTTTTCTAGTTAAAGATGTACTTACTCAAGTTTTAGGAAAAATAAGTCTGTAAAAATTCCGGCCTCATTGTAAAAGATAGTATAAGAAATGCTGACTGACATGAATTAAACAGATGCGCTTCCACACTTTGGGCGGTGTGAGCGTATTCTTGCGACCTTGTCTCGATCCACACCTATGGATGGCCCCCAACGGAAACTGGCATTGGAAGTGGAGTGTGGTCAAAAAAATTAGCCCCAAAACATGTTATGTTGGTTTTATGGAGGGATGGAAAAATAGAAAAACTGATCTTAGAGGCTTGAAATGTGTGAACTCTTTGGTTAAAATGACCCAGGAAGGTGACCAAGGTCAGTCTGTGGTTTTTGTCTACTTTCCTCCATAAAGAAGCTAGCATTTGCATTCATGTCACATATATATGCATTCATTTTTTATTTAGAAAATAATTTCTAGCTTTTAATATCTTAAAAAATTAAAAAATAAGCAAACAAACAAATAAACAAAACGGGCTTCCTTTGCCTTGCAAATTCTTCAACAGCATTTCACCAAGAGATGGTAATGAATTTCATTGATGTCCTTCGTGTTACCAAGTTATATTTATTGTTTGGTTAAAATAGATACAGCTGGAAGATACTACTGAGCTTATCTATCCACAGAGTGATATATCATGCAATGTGTTCTTTTTATACAGCACATTGTATTACAATATTCTAGCTGTGAGATTGGAGTGAATGCTTTCCTTAAATTTGATGTTATAATATCATTTACAGCCACCTCTGCTCTATAGGCTAAGGTCACAAATACAGCTACTCTACCCTCACTAGGAAGTGTCCTTCCAGGTTCTTTTTCATGCACATGGATTTGACAAGGTCAAACTCTAGTCTTGCCTCCTTGTCTGTACTTACTATACTTAATGTCTCACACAAATGTGGTCTCTGAATGAGTGGGAAAAAATGCCTACTCGTTTAGAATAGGACTAGCAAATAGTCCTATTTTACTCTTTTTCATTAGTAGGTATCAGCAATGGTAGGTTGGACAAGGTTGTGAGAAAGACCTTCAGTTAGAAACAATATTTTTTTCTTTACTGTTTAGCCCATTTATATTAGAAATCAGCCACAAAAAAGCATGCTAAAAAGGGCTGCCACTTCTCTACTGTTAGACATGACAACAGATTTAAAAAAAAGGTAAGCTAGTTGAGTGTAAAGAACTAGACTTGTATAAGAGAGCATGATGCAATGAGCAAAATGTTCACTGTAAGTACCATAGATGTGAGAAATTGTCTAGTCCTATATAATGGATAAAATCAACTATGTAGGAGAAAACAGAAATTTGAAAATAAAACTGCTACAGTTTGTAAATCATTTAGTGTGTTAAAATTTAATCCTTATTGTGAGACATCAAAAAGATGGATACAATACAACTATGGTCTTTAAAGGTATGGGCTTTGAGAGATGAGTACTATTTGATAGGTTGCCAGAGGCCAGTCCTCAAAGAAGCAGTAGAGCCTGGGGGGGTCCCTCGTTAGGTGGGGATCGAGACGAGGTTGAGAGCGAGTGAGAGTACGCTTACACACCATGCATGTTAAGACGCATCTGTTTTAATTCATCTCGAGTGATATTTATGCTCATTACAACAAGGTATACAAAAAAAGGAATTTTTACAGCCTTGTTTTTCCTGGAGTTATGTGGGTACATCTTTAACTGGAAAGGTTACTTCCTATAGTGTTTGCTAAGATTAGGGAAGCAGCGGAAAAAATACAAAAGTGTAAATGAATTATTCTTTTAAGTAGAGAGTAGTAGCAGCAAAGGAGGAGCAGGGGTAAAGGTTAAAAGCGAAGAGGAACTATTCATTAGATAAATCTTTCCTATTTGCTCAGGTAGCTAAAGGTAGCGGGTATGTGGAAGCAAAGCCGAAGTTTCCAGAATAAAATAATGTAAAGCGAGAAATGTCACATGTCCCTTATTTAGCAGGCTGAGCCTTGCTCCAAGCCCCAACTGGTTAAGGTAACGCCGCAATAGGTCACCAGTATATAGGCCCCCTTTATGGTTTGGATTTAGAATGTCTTCTTAGCCTTCATGGAAACAAGGTAGCAATGTTGGAAGTGGGGCTTGGCTTCTAAGGGGGATACCTGGATGTGTGATCTTGGGGATTGCATAATGTCTCTCCTCCCCCTCCTCTCACTTCTTTTCTTCTGGCCTTCACGATGTGAGAGAAAAGCCTTACATTCTCCCTCTCTCTCCTTTCCACTGCCGTGATCTGAGCTATACTGACCTGGTCTGGCATGAAGTAAACCACTAATCCTCCAAACTTTGTGGGTAAAGAAGATGTGTAGTCAGAATTATTGGGTCACAGCAGTGAGAATGTTGAGCTAGACAGAAATTAGTAAAAGAGGAGTGCGTTCACAAATATTTCAAAGTCTGACCATGTGGATTGTGAGTCTTTGGAATTACTTTGTAAGAGAAAGTTGGATGGAACAGAATGTGGTTAGAAGAGCAGGTGGTAGAAATCTCAGAGGGCAAAGGAGGAATCCATAGAAAAATGGAATGGAGGCCACACAGGTTACAGACTGGCAAAGAACTTAATAGCATTTTGCCCATGTTTTGAAACTGTGTGGGGCAAAATTAAAGATGATAGACTGATAAAGCTGGTAAAGAAAATGTCAAAAGAGCAAAGTATTCAAACTACACCATGGATATTGATGCTACCCAGTGCAATTAACCTGCCCATAGGGGTGGGCTGCCAAGGCGCCATGGAGATCACATCTCACCACCATGGATGCCAGAAATATATTGAGCTACAGAATCAAATGCTTGCCCTGCTGTATTTGATCCTGTTTTGGTTCCATTTCGTATTTACAGGCCCCATTTCTCCCTTTAAAGACATAGATATTTAGTGTGTTACACTATACATTGGAAGTATATAACTTTACTTTTGTTTTCATAGATGCTCACAGCCAAGAATTTATGCTGAGTCTCAGAGGAGACTTTGAACTTTGGACTTTTGAGCAATGCTGGAACTGCTGAAACTATGAGAACTCTTGGAGATAGACTAAATATGTTTCATATTGTGAGATGGCCTTGAGGTCCAGGGGCTAGGGGTGGAGTATAATAGTTGAGATTTAGAATGTCTTCTTATCCCTCAAAGAAACAAGGAACAATGCTAAAGAGGGGCTTGGATGCTAAGGAGGGGCTCCTGGGAGCTGTGGCAAATATGCTTTATCCCTCTCTCAATGATTTCTGTCACCATTCTCTGAACTTCACAAACTCAGCATGACATGATTGAACCCTGAAATCTCCAAAAACTTGTAAGCAAATACACTTTCCTTCTTCTAGGTTGTGTGTGGTCAGGCTTACTGGGTTACAATAGTGAGAATGCTGTCTGAAACCTCCCTTAACTGAATTCTGGTGGTTTATAAGAAGAAGGAGAGGGAGCAGAGGAGAAACACATGTTCCATTTCATGATCTGTGCCATTTAGGGAAAAAAGACCATTACCAGATGTGAGCCTGTAACCATGGTGAGACAATGAGGCAAAATAAGCCTTTTTTCTTTCTAATGTAGCCTGCCTCACATATTTATAGTAATAAATAAATTATATATAAATTCATATATATGAAACATATATGTACATGAAACACATATAAACATGTCATGTATAATATGCACATTATGTTATATACATATGTATTACACACATATATAGATATATAGATATTTAATATATTCATACATATATTGTATATATGTATATAGAGAACAAACATATATAAGTAGAATAATAGAATAAACACATGAAAATGTAAACAGAGATATTAAAGCCTCACTAAAGAAATAATAACCAATTATTTACTTTTCTGGTTATTCTATAAAGAATAATACAAGAAAATATGGCTAGTTCTTCATAGCAGGTAAAAACTCATAATATGTTCCAGGTATAGTCTATGTTTATACTATATTTAGTTCAGTCAGTGCTGCCTTAAGAAACTATAGCTGGGAACCAATGACCTCAGAGTTCATTTCTACTTTCATGATTTAAAGGAATTGTTTGGACAGTTATGAAGGAGTTATAATTTTCAATGCAGTTAATGTGTGTCTGGAAGCACTGCTGTTGCAGATGGTGAGGAGTCACATCTCCAATTTGTAATAATAGCTACAAGAGCCATGCAATTCATCAGAGAGGCGTCATGAGACAAGAAAAAGTGCTGACTGCAACCAAATGGAACGAAGAGATAAAGGACACTGCTGTAACAAGGAAGAGGACTCAGGAAAATTAATCTGTCCCTGATGGGCTATCTGCTACTTAATAATAAACATGCTTTGAGAAAAATGAAAGCAAATGCACATGAATAAAGGGCAAAAGTTAATCAAAACATTCTCCTAAATGGCAAAAGACATCAGGTAAAGAGGCAAGGGGATAAGTAGAATAACAATGTGGAATTATGGAGCAAGAAATCAAGTTACTTGCAATGGAAGATTGTATCTTGTCTGTGTTTACTAATCTTCTCCCTCCTCAAAATCTTTGTCAAGTGGCACTTCTTCCAGGATGCATTCCCAGGAAGTTCACTCATGCTAACTTGTCCTTTGTTGCCTGGGTTACTCATCTGGGGACAAATCCTATGTATATTTGTTCTGGGAATACAAAAGGGGATGTCTAAAGGGTGGAAGGAGTTCCTATGTACTTCTCTGAAGATTCCCACATGGCCTCAGGCCACTCTCTTTCCATTTCAGCAAATGGCAACTATGTTTCTCCAGTTTTTCAGGACATAAGACTAAGTCATCCCTGACTTTGCTTTTATTTTTAGACATAGGTTTTGCTTTTTAGATTTAACCATCTTCCTCACCCCTGCAAAAAAAAAAAAAGTGTTAAATAGTACAGGGTCTCTATATTGTTAGTACCTAGTTATTTCATATTATTAACACCTTATATCAGTATGGTAAATATGTAACAATTTATAAATAAATACTAAAACATTCTTATTGATTGATCTCCAGGCTCTTGCAGATTGCCTTACATTTATAGTTCTCTTTCTACTCCAGGATCCCCCTCAGGATATAATGTTCTATTTTTACTATTGACCAAATGCTTGCATTCCCTAATATTTCATTGTTGAGGCCCTAAGGTTATGGAGTTTGGAATTGGGCCTTTAGAAGGTAATAGGTTTGGGATGAGATCATGAGAGTAGAACACCATTGTGGGATTGGTGACTTTATTAGAGGTGTAGGACCCAGAGTTTACTGTCTTCACCACATGAAGACACAGCAAAAAGATGCCAAATATAAGCCAAGAAGAGGGTCTTCACTAGACCTTGAGTCTGTTGACACTTTGATTTTACACATACCAGCCTGAGAATCATTAGAAATAAGTGTTGTTGCTTAAGTCACCCAGTTCATTATGCTTCTGTTACAGCAGCTTGAACTGACAGAGGCATTTCAATGGTTATGTCTCCTCATGTTTTCTCTTTGCTACTTACTTATGTGTCTTATTTATTTATTTATTTATTATTATTATTATTATTTATTTTGTGATACTGGGGATTGAACTCTGGGGCATTCTACCTCCTAGCTATACTCCCGGACCTATTTTTTTTATTCTTTATTTTGAAACAGGTTCTCACTAAGTTGAGGAGGGCCTCACTAGGTAGCTGAGGCTGGCTGCGAACCCAGATCCTCTGGTCTCAGCCTCCCAAATGCTGGGATTACAAGCATGCACCACCACTCCCGGCTGTGTATATTTATTTATTTTTTGTATGTGGTACTAGGAAGTGAACCCAGGAACATTTTACCTCTGAGCTAAAACCCCAGCCCTATTTTATCTTTTCTTTGAAATATGCTCTTACAAAGTTGCTAAGGACCCTGCTAAGTTGCTGAGTCTGGCCACAAACTTGTGAAACTCCTGCCTCAGTCTCCCAAATACTGGGATTGCAGGTGTTCACCAGCATGGTTATGTGTGGGTTTTTGTTGTTGTTATTGTTGTTGTTTGTTTGTTCTAAGACTTTGCTTGTTTTTTTTTATGACTTTGACAGTTTTGAAGACTGATGATCAAAGGTTTAGTAGGATTCTCTATAATAATTTGCCTATTTCTCGTAATTAGACTAAGGTCATGGAATCTTATATACTCCCAGAAATGCCAATATAATAGCAAATCCCTGAGTTTTTCCACTGGCATATTCCCAAAATGTAATCCATCAGTGACACTCAAAAACTACCACCCTGGTTCATATTTTTGTGGTCTTTCTCCTGGGTACTTTTAATAGTTTCTTGGGTCTTCTGTCTTTCTTCTATTCCTCCCTCCAAAACACACACACACACACACACACACACACACACACACACACACACACACAGCTTTTTTATTTTACTCCTTAACTCAAAGCCTTCACTGGATTCTCATTTCACTCAAACCAAAGCCCTAAACTATTTTTAGCACCCCACAGGATGACACATGAACTAGCCCTGACCTCTCCATGAAGGCATCTCCTAAAAGTGCACATTCACAGCCCACTGCTTATTCTCTTTTTTTTTGGGGGGGGGGTACTGGGGATTGAACTCAGGGGCATTCTACCTATGAGCTATAGCCCCAGCCTTATATTTTATTCTTGATTTTGAAATAGGGTCTCACTAAGTTGCGAAGTGCCTCACTAAGTAGCTGAGGCTGGCCGAGAATCCAGATCCTCAGGTCTCAGCCTCCCAAATGCTGGGATTACAAGTATGCGCCACCATGCCCGGCTCCACTGCTTATTCTCTACTTACGCATGTTAAGTAGCTTCCATCAGTGTTAAAATGACTGAGCTAATCAACTTATCATGAAAAAGTGTATATTTTCTGTACTTTTTGATGCATTGTAATTATATATCATAGTGAGGATCAAATTGGTACAAACCTACATGGGCACAGGCCTTGGTGTGATTCCCCCATGCATGTTAGTGAGATTGGCAGTGATACCTTTATATATGGATATAGCCTTATTTGAACTGTCTTATTCATCCTTCCCTCTTTTCTCCCCTCCCTACTTCTCTTAATCCCTTTCCACTCTTCTACTAGTCTCTCTCCTCATTTATCGAAGAAAATAGGAAACACAGGGGAAAGGTTATTTTAACTCATAGTTTATGAGGTTTCAGTCTAAGACCAATTGTCCCCACTGTGTTTGAACCTGTGGCAATGTATCATTTCACGATGTAAAGACATGGTGGGGCAAAGTTGTTCACCTCTTGAAGGCTAGGAAGAGACAAGAGAAACTGGAACAGGCCAGGGTCCCCAGACCCCCCTCAAGGGCAGCCCATAGTGACCTAATTTTCTCCTACTAGCTTTTCTTTGTACCTCTTAAAGGTTTTACCACCTCCCAGTAGCACCATGGGCTGGGAACCAAGCCTTAACACATGGGTCATTGGTGACACATATTCAAATCATAGTATTATGCTCATTTTTTTCTAAGTCAACTTTCTGTTAGTGTGACAAAATGCCTGAGATAATTAGCTTATGAGGAAGAAAAGTTTTGTTTTGGCTCATGGTTGCATAGTTTTCAGCTCATGGTTGCTTGGCCCTCTTGTCTTTGGATATGTGGGAGGAGTCACCGGGTAGAGGATGCTGATCATGTCAGAGTAACCAGGAAGTAAAGAGAGAGAAAGGAAGGGATAGTGTCCCAGTATTCTCTGCATGCCTCCATATGACAGATGAGTTCCAATGATACCACTCCGTCCCAATAGCCTGGTGGGCTGGAAATAAGCCTTTAATACTTGGGCTTTAGGGAACACTTATCTAAGCCATAGAAACATGAAAAGGTATTTTTGATTATCTCTATTAATACAGTATCTCTTCCTGTTATTTCCCAACCATGGTGATGGAATTTCAATGAGATATTTGATTCTAATGCCATTTTCTCTTTATCTAATATATACCTGACTAAAACAGCTCATTAGCAGAAGCTTGAAATTATGTAACTATAAACAGAACCAGGAGTGGTGGTGCACACCTGTATTCCCAGTACCTGGGAGGCTGAGATAGAAGGGTCACACAAGGTTTGAGGACAACCTCAGCAATGGAGTGAGACTCTCAGCAATTTCATCAGACCCTGTCTTAAAATAAAAATAAAAAATTAAATAGGGCTCAGTGGTAGAACACCCATGATTTCAAACACCAGTACCCTCCCACACACAAAAACAACAACAAAAGAAACAAACATATATAAACAAACTATAAACTGCTAAACTAACAGGATTCCAAACTTGGTTTGTGTGCATCTACCATAAGGTAATTTGCATAATCAATCCTCACATATTAAGACCCTGTGAAATTATCTCAGTCAGAAAAACCTGCTGAGCCGGGCGTGGTGGCGTATGGTTGTAATCCCAGCATTTGGGAGGCTGAGACTGGAGGATCCGGGTTCATGACCAGCCTCAGCTGCTTAGTGAGGCCCTCTGCAACTTAGTGAGACCTGTTTCAAAATAAAGGATAAAAAGTAGGAAAATAGGGCTGGGGCTGTAGCTCGGAGGAGATAGAATGCCCCCAGGTTCCATCTGCAGTACCAAAAAAAAAAGAAGAAGAAGAACCTGCTGACCACACACACCAGTAACTAGGATTAATAAGAATAATGGTGATCAAGCTGGGGTGCTAATTCCTTTCTATGCATTCTATCTACTCTAAGACATTTCCTGGACTTTCATCTCATCTATTGTTAAAGAAACACTTCTTATTCCAGAGGGCATGGCCCACACGAACTGGCCTCTCCTCCCCTCTCCTCTCCTCTCCTCTCAAATCTCACCACCCTCACTCTCTTTCCTACCTTCTGTGATCCAGCCCTACTGATTTTTTTCATTCTATCTCACTTTGCCTACAATGTTCCTCCACCACATCTTAGTCAGCTAGGGCTGCTATGACAAAAACAAAAACAAACAAAGAAGCACAGATGAGTGTATGGTTTAATAAACAAACACTTGTTTCTCACACTTTTGGAAGCTGTGAAGTCCAAGATTGAGCAGATAGGGCTCCTGGTACAGGCTTTCACTCTGATATATAGTCTGGTTCTCTGGGTTGCTCTTCGTACTGTGTCCTTATATTAAGAAAAAGAAGGAGGAGCAGGAAGAGCAGGAGGAGGAGGAGGAGGAGGAGGAGGAGGAGGAGGAGGAGGAGGAGGAGGAGGAGGAGGAGGAGGAGGAGGAGGAGGAGGGGAAGGAGGAGGAGGAGGAGAAGGGGGAGAAAATGTGTAATGTTCCTTCCTCTTCTTACCAGGATACTGAGCTCATCATAAGAGCATCCCTTTCAGGGCCTCATCTAAAATATGGCCAGCTCACAAAGACCCCATCTCTAAATACCATCACACTGGGGATTAGAGTTTTGACCCTGGAATTCTAAGGAGAGACAAACCCATTTGCTTCATCACATTTCACTTAGATCTCTACTCAAACTATCTTCTCAGAGAGATTTTTCCTGTGTATGAGGAACACAAACTTCTCCCCTGTCTTGTCCAGTAACAAGGCAGTGAGTGGGAGAGCCAGCACTTGCCCAAGTCTGTTTTAGCTTTAAACTCCTTTGCCTGACAATGAGCTTGGAGTCAGTGGCTTCTAATACCTGCACATCCCAATCTTCATCACATTGAAAGACCTTTTGCATGTTTGTTTTCTCACCCACATTCATTTTCTTTTTCTTTTTTCTTTTTTTTTGGCGGTACTGGGGATTGAAGTCAGGGGCATTCTACCTCCGAGCTACACCCCCAGCCCTATTTTTTATTCTTTTAGTGCCTCACTAGGTAGCTGAGGCTGGCAGAGAACCTGGATCCTCCGGTCTCAGCCTCCCAAATGCTGGGATTACAAGTGTGCACCACCACGCCCACCCCACATTCATTTTCTAATCATAAGGTTGTCCTTACCCTTTCTTTCCCCATAGACTACTTTTTCTATTTTCCTTACAATCATAAATTATTTGTTTCAAGTGTTCAATCACCTAAAAACTTCCTATTTGAAAAAGACCCTATCCTCCCAAGATATCATATAATGCTGTGTCTACATTCCCCTTTGTGGGAATGTAATCTCAGTACTTGGGAGGCTGAGAAAGGAGGATTGCAGGCTCAAGGCCAGCCTCAGCAATTTAGGAAGACCCTTAGCAACTTGGCAAGACCCTGTTTCAAAATAAAATAAATAAAAAAAGACTGGAGCTGTAGCTCAGAGGAAGAAAAACATTTTTTGTGCCTAGAAAACTATAGAATAATGTGCATGAAATGAAAAATTGATTAAAATATAAGAAAGTAAATATGTATTAGTGTTTACTTGTAGGTAAAAAAAATTAAATGGATATAAAAATGCGATGAAGTATGATGCTGTGTGTTTTCTTTAAAAAAGTTTAATTTTGAGCCAGGCGTGGTGGCGCACGCTTGTAATCCCAGCATTCGGGAGGCTGAGACCAGAGGATCCGGGTTCGCGGCCAGCCTCAGCTACCTAGTGAGGCACTCGCAACTTAGTGAGACTCGGTTTCAAAATAAAGAATAAAAATAGGGCTGGGGGTATAGCTCGGAGGTAGAATGCCCCTGAGTTCAATTCCCAGTACCAAAAAAAAAAAAAAAAAATGTTTAATTTTGGCTTAGAGTTCAGGAATTCCAGTTAAGGGGTCGCACCTGTTGATGGCCTTCTTCCAATCAGTCCCGAGCTACCATAGTGCATCATGTGGCAGAGCCAGGCCTCAGGTGCATTTGCCCTCTGGTCTCTTTCCTCTTCTTCTAAAGCCACCAGGATTGACTTCACCATACTGACCTTCTACAAACCTAATCATCCCCCAAAAGCTCCACCTCACAACCCCATAGTCAGTCAAATTAAGTTTTTAGCCTCCGATGACCTCATAATTGGGATTAAAAGTGAACACCCAAAGCCTTGGGGAATACTCAAATCCTGATCCCAAGTTAACATGTTTTCTTTAAGAGAACCACTCAGCCTCAGTGATTTACTTACGGTAATAAGAAATGGACTAATAATATGGGTGAGGAAGACAGCAAGATTTGGGAGAGGTTACTTTCATTGTTTTATTTTTTCTGAATGTTTAACTATGATGTTACTTATTAAAATTAAGAAATAAAAAAATCATAAATATAAGCATATAGAAGAATACCTGGAATAAATTTATGCTTATGTTAAGTTGGAAGATAAGTAATAGAAATATTTTGGCTTTAAATCTGTGAAGTTCTATACTGTTGTATCTTTTCCAAGACACATGATTCTTTTGTTAAATGTTTAAAAATCATTTCCCCAAGTTTTATTTCAATGTTTATACTTTTATTGGTGCATTATAACTGCACATCATACTAAGGTTCAAAGTATACAAACATACATGCACACAGCACTTGGCGTGTTTCCTTCCTCATCACACCTCACGCCTCCCTCCCTACACATGTTAGTGAGATTGGTAGTGATAACTTCATACATGGAAATAACATTATTTGAATTATTTTCTTCCTCAATCCTTATTTTTCTTTGTATACCTTCCTCCTACAATCCCGTTCCACTATTCTGTGTGTGTGTGTGTGTGTGTGTGTGTGTGTGTGTGTGTGTGTGACTAGGGATTGAAATCAGGGGCATTCTACCTCCAAGCTACACCCCAGCCCTATTTTTTATTCTTTATTTTTGAAACAAGATCTCATTAAGTTGTGGAGTGCCTCACTAAGTAGCTGAGGCTGTCCGTGAACCCAAATCCTCCAGTTTCAGCCTCCCAAGTACTGGGATTACAAGTGTGCGCCACCATGCTAGGCTCCCTTTCCACTATTCTACTTGTCTCTCTCCTCATTTATCTGGACTCTCTTTTGTTTCTATTTTCTCTCTAGCTTCCACATATGAGAGAAAACATATTACCCCTGACTTTCTGAGACTAACTGATCTCATTTAGCATAATATTCTCTAGCTCCATCCATTTTCCTGCAAATGACATAATTTTGCTTTTCTTTATTTCTCCACCATTTATAAATAATAGGACAAAAATAACCAATCATGAGTGACTTTGTACAATGCCTAATTTATTTTTTGTAGTACTGGGGATTGAACCTAGGGGCATTCTACCTTTAAGCTATACCCCCAACCCCTTTCGTTTTATTTTGAAACAGAGTCTCACAAAGTTTCTGAGTCTGGCCTGATCCTCCTCTCTTAGCCTCCCAAGTACTGGGATCACAAGTGTGTGAGCCATACCTAATTTTAACAGAAATTACCAAGTGTCTATATACACTTTAGCTTCTGTAGGTTTTCTAGCCTAGATATGGGTGAAGAGCAGTAACATATCCAGTTACTGGATCATTTATTTAGTCCTGTGAATAAGTTGCCTACCACTGTTGTAATGAATAGACACAAAGAAGTGATTAACTGCAGTCTCATTTACTATTTCATGGCCAGAATAGTTGAATGGCCTAGTTCAGAAACCTGAGGCTAAGGTGAGGCAGGTTTTGCTTCTTGTTGGAGAATCTGGGAGAGTTTCCTTCCAAGTATTTTCAGATCGATGGCAGGAATTAATTTTATTTTCAAAACAGGCAATCAGCTGGGGTTGTACTCAGGTTCTCTAGGTCACCCACATTTTTTGGTCGATGTCCTCCAGCAACAGTGGGCCAAGTCCTCTCTTCCTCCCCTTGTGCTGCAGTTGGCCATCTGAAGCCTAATACTGTCTCTGCTTTAGTGATTACTTGCAACTATTTAGGTAAAATCCAGGATAGTCTTTCCATCTCAGTCTATAATCTTAATCACATCTACAGCTCCCTTTTGCTACAAAACTTAGCATAATTACAGTTTCTAAGGATGAGGAATGCAACATCATCCTAATAGCTGGGCCTTGAGCATGACTTGGCCCACTGGAATCTTGCAAGGCAATTGATTCCAAGAGAAGGAACACGTGGCATTTCCCACTTTGCATTATTATATTCTGGAAATTTAGGGTGCTTTGGGGTTTGCTTTCACATTAATTATAGAGAAACAATTTCCTAGAGACACAGGATGGCTAAATGGTTTGATTCATCAATGGTAGCTGAAAAGAACAATGCCTCAGCTCATCTCAGAGATATTCATTAACCCTCTACAAACATCAGAAATTGAACCTTACAAGCTTAGATACAAATCAAAGGAACTTAGGTCTACTATTTTTTTATCTGTGAGTAAAGAAAGCTTTAAGACAGATAGTTTCTCTCTCTCTGAAACACCTCCCCCTGTCTTCACCACATATCTAGCTGCCTGACAGGAGCTGAGAAAATAGTGAAGACTTAATCTAATAGAGTTTCCTCTCCGTTGTTAACCTTTAACACTGTTTTCATACTAAAATAATTTTTATATACATATTGTATTCTGTAACCTTTGCTGTTTTCTTAATCCCATCAAATACTATGGGAAATAGCTTTTGTAGTTAAAGATGTACCCACTCAACTTTAGGAAAAACAAGTCTGTAAAAATTCCTGTTCTGTATACCTTGTTGTAAGAGATACTATAAGAAAGAGTGATGACATGAATTAAACAGATACGTTCCAACACTGCATTGGGTGTGAGCATATTCTTGCAACCTTGTACTCGATCCCCACCTAACAAGGGACCCCCTGACCCTCTTGCCTCGAGGGCTGGCCCCCAACAGAGGAAGTGGCCATTTTTGGCCATAATGAGACCATTATTCTGTCCATTACATTCATACAGTTCTATTGGGGATAACTCACCAATCAATCAGTCAATAATACAAACAAAAAGTTCATTGTCCCTGATAAACTCAAGAAAAGATACATTATCAATCACCAAATGTACACTATCAAGCATAGTGTTCTAGGAACAAGGCAATATAAATATGGATGAAAACAACTATAAATATTGAGCTTTAGGTTTTTCTAAATTGTTATCTTCAGATTTGTTATTATTTGGAATAATACTAGAGAATTAATTAAGTAATCAATGTCAAAATTCTATCTGCCACAAATTATGACTTTTATTCATCTATTTGAGCTACTATTATTCTAAATATATTTGTCTGAAAAATTTAAATAGTGAAATTAGTAATTGAAAGATGAGACAAAATTAAAGAATTCGTCCTTGTTTTAAATTCCTTACTTCAGGAATTTGCATTATGTAATGTCATTTTTCAGCCTGCTTCTCATAATTGTACTCCCGAGTTGAATCACTTTCTTAAAGTGATTTTGTCTCATCATAAAAATGCCTTATAATGTCCGGGATTCTTTGCCCATTTACCTCAGTCCTTTAGCCCACTGTGTAGCAACTGAAAGCCTCATCAAATCTGACTTCAACTAGAGGAGTGAGGCTGGTCTGGAGACATTGTCAGAGACCTCAGACTGCCTGAGAAACCACAATGAACTCAGAACTCTTGGAACAAAAATTAGGCCTTTTCCCCATAACTCTATAATGCACAGTACAGTGAGTACAAGGTTGGAAAGGGGATGGGAATAGTGGGAGTGTTTAAGACCTACTGGCATCACTTGGAAATGGAATGGCTGTAAAGAGTGAAGGTGATACAGTTATATCACCCTCAACAAGAGACAGTGATACAATCCTCTTATAGAATACAGAAAGGACAGTTGTGTGTGGGGTGTGTGTGTGTACATGTGTGTCAGTGACAATAATGAGGCATTGTTGCGGTGAGCATTCTTACAGCTACAATTTAAAGATTGACCATATAACTTGGAGGAAAGAAGAGTTTCTTATGGCTTTGGGTTCAATGCATGTGAGGCCAGAGACAAGTGGATCTCAGGGCATGGTAACAGGAGACAGAGAGAGAGAGAGCACTTGAGTTGTGCTCACATCATTAATGTCATAAGCAAGAATGAGTGAGAGCAGGGGAGGAAGAACTATATGTCATCCCCAAAGCTGCACTCCCAGGAATCCACTCTCTCTGGTCCAGGGATAACCCAGGTAAATACATTATAATGAATGTATACATTGTTGGGATTATAACCCTCATGACTCAATCACATCAGCTCCAAACATTAATAAATTAGCTCTTTGGGGGACATTTTATGTCTAAGTATAACATTCTGCCTCTGGCCCCTAAAGAGCTCATGCCCAGATCAGAAAGCAAAATGCATTTAGTCCTCTCCCAAAGTCTTAATAGTTCTAGCATTTCTTAAAAGTCTCAAAGTCCAGAGTCTCCTCTGAGGGTCAAGGTAACCTCTTGTGAGCCTCAAGTAAGATGCCATAAAAGTCAAAATCAAAAGCAAGATACCTGCTTCCAATATACAATGGCAAAGAGTAAACATTTGCATTCTCAAATGAAGGAATAGGGTAATAAAAAGAAAGGATGTAACCAAACAGTAATGGAATCCAACAGGGTAAGAATTTGATCTTGTAGATCCACTTTTGGCATCCACAGCACATGGCAGTGAGAAATTATTTCTGAAGGGCCTTGGCAGCCCTACCTATGTGGCCTGGCTGATTGCGAGGGTGGTTTACTACCTCTTTCAGCCTGGATCCATGACTCACAACTCACAGATAGCCTTATTTTTATTTTTTTTTTTAATACTGGGAACTGAACCCAGGGGCATTCTACCTCCAAGCTACACCCTCAGCCCAATTTTATTTTTAGTTTGAAACAGATCTTACTAGGTTGATGAGAGTCTCACTACTTGCTGAGGCTGTCCTTGAACCTGTGATCCTGCTGTCTTAGTCTCCTAAGTACTTCCAGCCAAACTAAAAATCTCTAAAGTCTCTCTGCTTTACTTTAAACTCCTTAAATTTGGTGTACAGTTCACTAAACACAGACATCAATATACACAATGCAATTTATATATTTTTATGTTTTGATATTTCCTCTGCCAGTTTACTTAGCCCTTTGTCTTTAAATTTGGCCTCACACAAAGCTTTAGGCCATAGGAAAAATGTGATAAGTTCTTTGCCAAAGTGTAACACATGGGATCCCTACTCCATTTCCCAACAGAGTCCTTTTTGCCATCTAAAATATCTGGAGCACAATCGCTGCTGTCCAGCTTTCTAGCCACATTCTGGTGCTTCCAGTTTCCTCTCACAATTCCATTTTACATGGTCACAATCCACATGGTCTAACTTAGATATAGAACAATCCCACTTCCCTAGTACTATTTTCTATTCCGGTTAGCATTCTCATAGCCATAGTCTAAAATCTGATTACATGACCTAGAGAAAAGAAGATTTATTTTCTTATTTTCAAGATCAGTCCATGTGAGGCTGGGGACCAAGTATCTCAGAGCATGGTTGTGGGAGGCAGAGAGAGGGAGAGCACATGAGCTGTTCTTCTCTCATCATAGAGGCCAGAAGCAAAAAAGAGAGCAGGGGGAGTAGAAACCATGCATAATCTCCATGGCAGTATCCCCCGGGATCTACCTGCTCCAGCCACAGTGTACTGGCCTGGGGCACTACCCAGCTAAATCCTTTACAATGGATTCATCCACTGCTGGGATTAAAATCCTCATGACTCAATTAGTTAATCAGCTCCAAATATTAATAAATGAGCTCTTTAGGGGACATTTCATATCTAAAAGATTATAATATATTTCATATCTCCAAATATATAAACAGTAATATCTATTAAATACACATGAAGTTTAGTAGTTTGTTTTGAATTTAAATTTGGTTTCTATCATTGCATACATAACAATTAACAGCATAAAAGACGAAACAACTTTCTTGGAAAGAAGATCTAAGAACATCTACAAAGTTTTAGATGTATTTCTTTCATTCTCTAGGAACCAAATCTGAATAGTTTCATGAAAAATTAAATTTTAAAAAATGAACAAATGAAGCTCATCTCTCCATGTTACAAACTAAGCTGTCACCAACTGAATTCCTTTTGTGCAATGTTTTGCTTTTTTTATTTTCTTGTCACAACAAAGCCTGAGCTAAATACCACCGTGACTTTTCTTCTTCATTTCCCCTTAGCTAATCAGTTTCACACCCTTTCATTCTGACCTCTTTGGTGCCTTTGTCCTCACCTCCATGGCTGGTGGTGTACTTCATTCAATTCATAATCATCCTCATCCAGATCTATTGAAAATTGTCTTCACTCATCTGTCCATGTCTATTCACCCCTCATTTTCAATAATTACCCTTAAATTAGAATATCATTTAGGTATAAACAGGACTATATTACTGTGATGTGGGTATGATGTCTATCGTACATCAGTACTCTTCTGTTGCCACTAATGGTCTCCTCATAGCACATTTATGCTAAAAAGAATTTGTCCTTGTCATCCAAGTCATAACAGTGTGCTTAAATACACAGCATGATCGGGGGAAAGAGGGAAAACATTTAATCCCAACATGAAGATAGATACTAATTTAGTTAGTAGGTATAACAACTTTCTGAGCATGTGAACATTCACCCAGAATAATTTAATTAAAAATGAGATCACATGACATTTTATTCTCAAGTTTACAGTTCTCAGAATTAGTGTCATTCTCCTGAGGAGTTTTCAGTATATTATTCCTTTTAATTGATTCTAACTTGACTTCTACAATGAGCCCTTTTAAGTTATTAATAGGAACCCTTACTTGGCACAAAGAGAAGTCTGCCCTAGTTGTAAAACCCCATGACAGGACCTTCAAAGTCAGTATTAATCATTTCCTCTAATGTGTTTGCAAAGACTTGCTTTAAAGTGGGGCATGAAAACAGAGGAAGAAAAGGTGACAACCCAGAGTAGAGAAAAGACACATTATCACAAGTTTTATAATTTGGGGGTAAAGTGTTGTTTTATAATCGTCCTCCTTTTCCCAATATTTAATAATTGAAGATTCTATTATCAGATATATCAAGTCACAAACTGTTAGCTGGAAAGAAACACTGAAAAGAAGATTCGAATCTCTCATTTCTGAAAGGGAGAAGAGTTATGCTCTCAGGGTAAAAAGGACATGTTTTAATTGCTATAGTGAAGCAAAGAACAAAGGGTAGTCCTTGTACTGTTTTTATTTTCTTTCAATATATTTTATTGTTGTAATTGTACCTCATAATGAGATTTAGAGTAATAGAATTATTGAAATTAAGAGAATTGAAATAAGAAGAATTGCATTTCTGGGACACCTAATCATTGTATTATCTTTTTAAGATATATTCATTTCCTTTGTTGCATAACAAATTATCACGAAGTCAGTGGCTTAGACCACATGCATTTGTTCTCTCACAGTTTGTGGGGGTCAGGAGTCTGCACAATATATTTGGGGTGTCTACTCATGGTCTCTTAAGGTGAAGCTGGGGTCTCATCTGAAGAAGTATAGGATTCTTTGCCAGGGTCCAGCCCTCAAGGCAGCGGGGTTGGGGGTCCCTCGGTAGGTGTGGATTGAGAAGAGGTCACACCCAATGCAGTGAAGAATCGCATCTGTTTTATTATTTGTCAGTCGCAGTTTTATACTATTTTTTTACAACGAGGCATATAGAACAGGAATTTTTTTATTGTAGTAATTCGTGCATTGTAGCATACATGTTTGTTAAGTACAAGTTGTTAACAACATATTTGCACACAATTCTCATTTGACCCCTTTCCCAATTCCCACCCCATTCCCTCCCCTTCCCTCCCCCTCAGGTTCAGTTCAGTGAATGACCTTGATATGATTGTGTAAGTACCTCATGTGCCTTAGGGTGTCCCTCTGCCCCGTGCATCCACTACAATAAAATCAAATTCTTTGCTTATCTAGGATCTCTCCTTTTCATCTGGAGAGCCTCCTATGCCCCATCTTCTCCCTAGCATCCACATATTAGGGAGAACATATGCTTCTTTACTCTTTGTGACTGACTAATCTCACTTAACATAATGTTTCCAATTGCATCCATTTCCCTGTAAATAAAAGGATTTTATTCTTCTTTATGGCTGAGTAAAATTCCATTGTGTACATATCCCATAGTTTTGTAATCCATTCATCTGCCGATGGACATCTTGGCTGCTTCCATAGTTTGGCTATTGTGAATTGATTGAGCCGCTATAAACATAGATACACATGCATCGGTCTGATAGTTTGGTTTCCATTCTTTTGGGTATATACCCAGTAGTGGTACTGCTGGGTCATATGGTAGGTTAACTCCCATTCGTCTGAGGGTCCACCATACTGTTTTCCACAGTGGTTGCACAAGTTTGCAATCCCACCAACAACGTATTAGGGTTCCCACTTCTCCACACCCTCACCAGCAGGTGTTGTTCGTGTTTTTTTTATGATTGTCATTCTGACTGGAGTTAGGTGAAATCCCAGGGTAGTTTTGATTAGCATCTCCCTGATTGCCAATGATGTGGAACATTTCCTCATACATTTATTGGCCATTTGTATTTCTTCTTTTGTGAAGTGTCTATTTAGATCCTTTGCCCATTTTTTGATTGGGTTATTTGCTTTCTTAGTTGCAATTTTCTTGAGTTCTTTGTATATACTAAATATTAGACCTCTATCTGAAGTGGAACTGGCAAAATTTTCTTCCACTCTGTAGGCTCTCTGATGAGGTTCTTGATAGTTTCCTTTGCTGTGCAGAAGCTCCTCAGTTTAATGCAATCTCATGTATTAATCTCCCATTGAGCTGCTTGTGCTTTTGGAGTCTTGTTGAGAAAGTTTTTACCTGTGACTATGTAGAACAGGAATTTTTACAGACTTGTTTTTCTTTTTTTTTTTTTTTTTTTTTTTTTTTTTTTTTTTTTTTTTTTTTTTGCGGTACTGGGGGTTGAACTCAGGGGCATTCTACCTCCGAGCTACACCCCCAACCCTATTTTTTATTCTTTTATTTTGAAACCGAGTCTCACTAAGTTGCGGAGTGCCTCACTAGGTAGCTGAGGCTGGCCGCGAACCCGGATCCTCCGGTCTCAGCCTCCCGAATGCTGGGATTACAAGCGTGCGCCACCACGCCCGGCTCTACAGACTTGTTTTTCTAAAGGTTATCTTCAACCAGTTAAGGTTACAACACGTATATAAAAATTCTTTTCCATTAGTTAAAATCTTTACAATTTTGTTTTGCCCCTTTTAGCAGTTTTCTATCTTATCTTCGGTAGTTAGTGGGTTCCGGGGAGACCAGGTAGTAGTGATTTAGATAGACTAGTAAAGCCTGTTTCTAGACTAATGCTTGTAAAAGGTTAATGCATTGGGTTGTCTCAAGGCACTGCTTGTTTTCAGCTAAGAGATCAGTATCTGTCAGGCCACATGTTTCTAATAAGTTTTCCTTTATAAGTAATATGAAAGTAAAACCCAAAGCACCCAAAATTTCCAGAATATAATAATTCAAAGTGGGATATGCCACACATTCCTTCTTTTGGAATCGTCTGCCTTGCAGGACTCTAGCGGACTGAGCATTGCTCAAGATCCAGCTATTAAGGTGCTGTCACAATTCTTCACCAAATCACACAATCTTGGACAGTTACAAGTCCTTGTGACCCTAGAAATCATGAAGCAATGGTTTGTCTAGAGGGTCTTCCATAGAAGCATGAGTACTTAAAGGCTTTATCCTCAAGATAGCAGTGTCCAAAGATGAGGCTTTGAGGAAATAATTGAATCATGAGAGCTTTGACCTTGTCTGTGGATTAATCCATTTGATGAAGCAATAATTTGAGTGGGGGGTAGTGGAAACCATAGGTAGGTGGGACATGGTTGGAAAAAGTAAGTCTGGGTGGGATTGCCCTTGGGGACTGACTCTCTCTCTTTCTTTCTCTCTCTTCTCTGCTTCTTGGCTGCCATGAGCTGAGCAGCTTTCTTCTGCCACAAATTTCTGCTATGATGTTTCTGCCTTAGAGCCAACTGGTCATGGACTAAGACCTCTGAGGACATTAGCCAAAATAAACCTTTCCTTGTCCAAGTTGTTTATGTCAGTATTTTGGTCACAACTAGCACACATGGTGACCCATTTTTCCCAAGACAGCCAGTGGTCCTCTCAGGCTTCTAGATCCTTCTTTCAGGGCTCATTTGATTGGGTTTAGATGAATTCCAGTTAATTCAAAGTCAACTGATTGAGGATTTTAGATTCATTTGCAAAAATCCCTTTCCCTTTGTCCTACAGCATAACTAACCAAGAGTGGGTACCCTTTATATTCATACAGTTTTAATTCTTTATTTAATTAACCAGTCAACAGATGTTTACTTAGCACATGGTGGACAATACAGACAGAACCTCTTCACTCATAGAACATACTTTATTTTAAGAGCTCTGGGATACAATAATATTAATAAACACTATAAAAGAAAACATAGAAGGCAGGCTAGAGACTGGCTGGGGTATGAGAGAGGATTTTTAAATGTTCTAATTTCACTGTAGTTTCTGGGGAAGGTCCTCTGAAGACCAGTGTGTTGAGATCTGGACCATCAGAAACAAAGATGAACTTGGCAACCTGGAGTGAGCATGGCTTTGTATCATGCCTTCATGTTCCATGACAAGTACAGGCATGCCTTAGACATGCTGATGCTTGGATTCCAGACCCCACAGTAACATAAAAAATCACAGTAAACCAAGTTAAATGAATGTTTTTGATTCCTTGGTGCATGTGAAAGTTGTACTACTCTGTAATCTATTTAGTATATAATGGTATTATGTCTAAAAAATGTGCAGAACTTAATTTTTTAAAATGTTTTATTGTTAAAAAATGGCTAAAAATCACCTGAACCTCATGACAAGCCATGCTGCTCCTTTTGTTGGTGGGGGTATTGCCTTCATAGAGATAGCTGTTGACTGACCAGTTGCTCACAGCATCTCCACCAGGAGTAGATCCTATCTCAAAAATCCACATTCTCTGCTAATGCATAAGAAACAACTCCTCTTCCATCAGGGTTTTATCATGAGTTTGAATCAATTAAGCTCCATGCTGAGGCTATACTGATTCTAGTCTTCTCACTATTCTCCCCACATCTGCAGCTACTGCTTCTACTGAAGTCTTGAGCCTCTCCAACATCATCCATGGTTTGAAATCAACTTCTCCTGAACTCCTGTTAAGGTTGATATTTTGATATTCTCCCATGAATCCAAGTATTCTTATCATCTATAGAATTATAAATTCTCTCCAGCAGATTTTCAATTTACTTTGCCCATAGGAATCTCTATGGAGGGCAGCAGAGCCTTACAATATGTTCTTCTTCACTGAATGTGGTGTCACATATCAGTCATCCCAGTACTTGGGAGTCTGAGACAGGAGGATCCCAGGTTCAAGGTCAGCCTCAGCAACTTGGAAAGAATCTAAACAATTTAATGAGACCATATTTCAAAATAAAAAATAAAATAAGTCTAGGAGTGTAGCTTGAAGGTAGAATACCCCTGGGTTCAATCCAAACTACCACAAAAACAACAACAAGCACAACAAATGTTTTTATTAAACAATAAGATGTGGAAGTCAAAATTGCTCCTTGACCCACAGGCTAGAAAATGGTATTGTAGCTGTTGCTATGAAAACATAATCATTCTTGTTGTACATCTCCATCAGAACTCTGAGGTGATCAGTGCATCATTAGTGAGCAGTAATATGTTGAAAGCCATCTTTTGACCAGTGGACTTAAAGTTTTCAGTACACCATGTTGTAAGTACATGTGTTGCAATAGGCTTTCTTTCTCCATTCATAGAGCATAGGCAGAAGAAGTTTAGTTTAACTCTCAAACGACTTAACTTTTCTTTCTTTTTTTGAATGGTAAATGAACATTGGCTTCAACTTAAAATTTACTAGCTGCCTTAGGCCCTAGAAAGTCTATCCTTTGAAGTCAAGCATTGACTTTTCTTCTATAAAGATCCACTGTTTCATCTGCGCTGGAAATCTATTACTTATCCACCTTCATCAAATATCCTGTTAATTTACTGTAGTTTCTATATCAATACTCACTGGTTCACCTTGACTTTTATTTTATGAAGATGTCTTCCTTCCTTAAACCTCATGAGCCAAACTCCCGCTAGCCTCACACTCTTCTTCTGCAAGAGAGCCTCACCTCTCTCTACTTTCACAGAATTGGACAGAGTCATGCCAGACTTTGGTTAAGAGAATGTTGTAGCCAGTTTTTTTGTTCCATCTAGACCACCAAAACTCCCTTACATCAAGAGGATGGCTGTCTTGCTTTCATGGCCTCACTGAGCAACACTTATTTCCTTTGCATTCACAACTTAGCCAACTGGTACAAGAGGCCCAGCTTCAGCCTTAGCTTTTTGTCTGTTTTTCTTTCTTTTTTTTTTTTTTTTTTTTTTTTTGTACTGAGGATTGAACCCAAGAATATTTATTTCCAAGCCCCATTTTTTGTGGTACTTGGGATTGAATCCTGGAACATTCTACTTCTGAGCTACACCCCCAGCCCAATTTTTTATTCTTTAATTTGAAACAGGGTCTTACTAAGTTTCAGAGGGTCTCATAAGTTGCTGAAACTGGCTGTGAACCCAAAATCCTCCTGTCTCAGCCTCCCACATACTGGGATTACAATCATGTACCACCACACCTGGCTTCCCCAGCCCTTTTTAAAAACATTTTTGGAATAGAGCTTATCAAAGTTGCTTACAGTTTTGCTAAGTTGCTGAGGATGACCTTGAACCTGTGGCCCTCCTATCTCAGTCTTCCAAGAGTACTTGTATTACAGGTATGAACCACTGTGCCTGGCTCATTCTCAGCTTTGACACATTGTCAACATTGCACCCCATCAACTCTAAGCTCTGGCTTTTGATTTAAAATGAGAGACCTCTAACTTTTTCCCCTATTTGGATACTTAGAGGTTATTATAGAGTTACTAGTTGGCCTAATTTCAATATTGGTGAGTCTCAGGAAATAAAGATGTCAAAGAAGGAGAGAGATGAAGTAACAGAGGGACAGTGGAGGAGTGAGAACCTATCTAAATTGCCTGTATTGATTTTCAGTCTCTAGTCCTATATGGGTGTGGTTCATGGGACCCCAAAACAATTACGATAGTAACACCTAAGATCACTGATCACAGATCACCACACCAGATATAGTAATAAGGAAAAAGTCAACATACTGTAGGAATTGACAAAAAGTGACACAGAGATATCAAGTGTGTATATGCTGTTGCCAAAATGCTGCCTATATACCTGATAGGGTCAAGGTCACCACAAACCTTCACCTTATAAAAATAATGCAATATCTGTGAAGGGTAATAAAGTGAAAATGCCCAATTCTTCCAATAAATGCCACTACTTAACTTTATGCCTCAAAACCAGGAATTGTAATCAAACTATAGCTCTCTTTGTGGCACATAAACTAAAATACCTAACACCTGTGTAGGAAGAAGTTAGAAAAACCCTGTTTTGACAGTAGTCTGAAAGGTTCCCTTTCCCCCAAAACTATAAAGTAATGGTGTTTTCTTCCATTCCATGAACTGAGATGCCTGTTTTTAGCATTTATTGGCATTCAATTTAAAAGTACTCTTGTAATAAGAGTGCCAGGGACAGAAAAGCATGGCCTAATTCAATCCCAGATGATTGTCTGCATGGTAGGCAGGATGGAAAACTAGATGGGAAAGCTGCCCTGTGCCACAATATCTTAGTAATCATTGGTGAGCTCTAGTCCTCCAAACCAAAAGGTTAGGTAAACAGATCCAGGGCCTAAATTGTTTCTGTCTGCTAATGGCCAGTAAAAGGCAAGACTAGGAAGAGGAAGGAATCAGTGTAGGGTAGTCCAGGACAATCTTCATCCACTCATATGTATCAGAAAATCTTTTGTGTCATGCACTATAAGACTAGCTTGCTCTTTCTGTGGTAGGGTTGCTGCCTTTCAGGTAGCAGGACTTGTTATCCAAGTAGTAAGTGATCAGATGTTCAGGTCCTTCCTTTTAACCATTTCATGTTTCCCTGCCACATTATTTCATCAACATTAGTAAAATCAATTGATGCAAACCAAGTATGTTGATAATTGCATTTCTTCTCCTGGTCCGACTTCAGGTAAGAAGCCAAATGGCCAAGGCTGACACGTTCCACACTTTGCAGAATACTGTAGGATCTGGGATGGAGTTTGGAATTGAAACACACTCAGAAGGGTGATTTTGTTGTATTGCTCAAAGCTGATTAAGTGTGCACACAAAATCAAAACTGATTATTGTCTAGCCAATCAGAAATTAAAATGTAATTGAAAAACTCTGATATAGAAAATGCAAACACTACCCATTCTAATATATATTTTACATAATAACAAAAAGCCATTTGACTAAATACATATTTGTATGTGTGTGTGTCCTATTGAGGATTGAACCCAGGGGCATTCTACCTCTAAGCCACACCTATAAGTCCTTTTTAATTTTTTGTTTTGATACAGAGTCTTGCTAGGTTGCTTAGAGTCTTACTATTGCTGAGACTGGACTTGAGCATTCCATCCTCCTGTCTCAGCCACCCAAGTACAGAGATTACAGGCATGTATCACCATCCCAGGCCTAAAGGCATTTATGACTAGAGAAGAAGGCTTTGCTTCGTTGCACTTCCTCTACATAAATCAACTATTTAGAAGGAAAAAATTAAAAATTAAATCAAGAATAGAAACCAGAAAGTATATATTTTTTGCCATTTGAGATTTGAGGAAATTAATAATGTTTTTGTTTGTTCTTGTTTTTTTTTTTTTTTTTAGTAGTGTGGATTGAACTTGAACCCAGGGGCATTCTACCTCTGAACTACACCCACAGCCCTATTTTTTATTCTTTTTTTTGAAACAGGGTCTCACTAAGTTGCAGATGCCCTCATTAAATATCTGAGGCTGGCTGCAAACCCAGATTCTTGGTCTCAAGAATCCCAGTACTCCCAAGTACTGGGATTATAAGTGTGTACCACCACTCCCAGTTTAGCTTGAGTTATTTGTTTAAAGTATATGTATTTTTTTCCTATCTGGTTAATATATAATACAATTGTTAGTAGTTTTATTTGGACTCAGAAACTTGAATTTTTTCTGACCTAAATGTTAAAAAGAAAAATCTTTACTGTTTTTGGTTTTTGTTTTACATAAAGAGAGTTATAAAACCAGTATGAATGTCAAAGTTTGACATCTGCCAAGGAATGAATATTAATGAAAGAGCACAGGTTGTCCTTGTGTCTAAAATAGACTTTCTAAAATGGAAACAAAATGGAAACTTTGAAAGACTGAGACCAAATATGAGACTGTTTAGCATTTCTGTATTTAAATGAAAAGTCTACTAACATTTGAGAGAGTCAGGCAGGAATCAAGTCATATAAAACACCCCTTGATTGGCAATTAGCAATTAGGAAATTTCAAAATGTTCAGGAGGTAATTTTGGATAAGTATATCAACTAATGGGTACGTGTCTGATCCTGCCAATGTTTTCACATATAATAATTGCAAAAATGGAAGGAAAAGTGATATTCCTAATGTTCATCTCAGTTAAGGCAAGAGGGATTTTGTAGTTCTTTGGAGCTGTTTTGAATCAGAAACATTGATGGAAGGAGAAAACAAATATAAAACAATCATAATGACTGATTTGGTACCCTCTGGTTTTTGTGTCTCTCTCAACCCCGTAAATAGAATATTAACACTTTTATTTTCTAGATGACTAGAGATGGTACATGACTCTTACCCATGCCATTGGGACATAAGCAGCATAAGAATCCAGTTCTATCTGATCACGTGAGTCTCGATAAGAAATCCCCGTGTGTGGAAGACAGAATCATTTTTTCCTATGTAAATTCTGTTACAGGGAAATGAGCTAATCAACTGGCAAAATGACTAGCTATGCTGAAAGAACTTGTTTAAATCATGCTGCTATGCAAGCAGTCACATCCATGTATTCAGTTATCTACTAAGAAACACATATTAAGTCCCATTTATGTACCAGCCTCTGTCTTAGGCCCTTAAGAGACAGAAATGAGGTGACTGAGACAGGAGAATCACAGGTTCAAGAACAGCCTTAGCAACTCAGTGAGATTCTCAGTAACCTAGTGAAATCCTTTTTCAAAACAAAAAATAAAAAGGGCTGGGAGTATCATTCAGAGGTAGAATGCCCCTGAGTTCAATTGCCATTAAAACACACACACACACACACACACACACACACACACACACACACACGAGGTATGAATAAAACAAAATAACAAAAACAGAGAAGAAGCAATAAAAAAATCTTTGACTTCAGAGATTATTTTTAGATGACTTGGTAGACTGAGCAACACATTTTATGAAGATGTAATCTGTATAGTATAATAACAGATGGGGAAAATTATACCAAGTGTGGGGATCAGGAGCTCAATTAAAGACAATAGCCAGAATTCCAGGCTCATTGAGATGAAAACCATTGAATCAATGTCCAAAGTTTGAAGAAAGGGAATTTGATAATACAGTATTAGAGATGACTAAACTATAGAAACAGACCAAAATTTATGTTGAGAATGACTCTTTTTTGGAACTACAAATATTCACCTGATATATTCCCTTTCTTGCTTATTCTAAAAGCCATAGTCATAATATTTCTCTTCTTTTTCTCCTTTTGCTACCCATTTTCTATCTTAATCCTAATTTTTCAATAATTTTTCTCCTTTTTCTCTTATTTTCCCTCATGTCCTCACTAGTATGTCACCTGTACTTTTAAATAATGTATCATTTTATTTTTAAAATTTTCAGTATATAATCCTTTATTTGTCGTATGTGTGTGTGTGTGTGTGTGTGTGTGTGTGTGTGTGTGTGTTGTGATACCGAAGATTGAACTCAGGGATGTTCTGTCTCAGCTACACCACAGGCACTTTTTAATTCATTTATTTATTTTAATTTCAAACAAAGTCTCCCTAAGTTACCACCACTTGGCCTCAAACCTGTGATCCTCTTGTTCCAGCCTCCCGAGTACTAGGATTAGAGTTGTGTGCCATAATGCTTGGTTTATAATTCTTTATTTTTTCTACTCAAATGTTTCTCTCTCTCTTTTTTTTTTGTGGTACTGGGGATTGAACTCAGGGGCATTCTACCTCTAAGAGCTATATCCCCAGCCCTATTTTTTATTCTTTATTTTGAAACTGGGTCTCACTAAGTTGCGGAGTGCCTCACTAGGTAGCTGAGGCTGGACGCGAACCTGAATCCTCCGGTCTCAGCCTCCCAAATGCTGGAATTAAAAGCGTGAGCCACCATGCCTGGCTTCTACTCAAATCCTTCATCGGAAAGTCTGCACAGAAAAGGAAGGACTATGAACAACTTATTCCTCCTTTATTCAAAGATATACTTTAATTTTGCCCAAGGGTTTATGAAGCCAGTGTGCTATTCCTTTGTCACCCTTGTTCAGTGCCCAAAAAGTTGCCTTCTAAGGACTCTTTTAGACTGCCTTCCATTTCATGTCCAATTGGGTTCATTGAGATTGTAGGGACAAAAGAGAACCTGATTGTCCTTGTCTTCATCTATGCTGGATACAGTATCTGTGGTCTTCTGTTGGGCAGTACTTTCTTCTAGCTGCAAGTCTTGTCCCTTTAAACCCAAGAGTTGGTGGAACTGTGCATTCAAGAGACACTTCACCATCTCTAATGGATTGTTTCTACTGCATGAAAACCTTTGTAAATAACCCTTCTCTAAACTCTCCCAATGCATCTTTCAGGGAGTCAAAAAACCCTGACCTATGAGATCAATATTTTATCACATCATATTCCATAGGAGGACTGAGCTATATCCTAAGTAAGTAGAGTAAGCATGACTTGATGAAGGTAGATATATCACCATTATGCTTATGAAATTCTTGTAGATTTCTAAACCCCCATTTGTTTTGTTCCAACTATGTAGCAGAAACTAGACTATGTGCTTTCAATATACCATTATTTAGTTCTACCAAAGAGCACTGTAACATAGGAATAGTCCCCATTTCATAGATAAGAAATCAGGTTTGAAGAGAACATGGTGTTTTTTCATAATAACAAAGCTAGGGATTGTTGAGGTATCTATTACCTCAGAGTTCATATTCTTAAAAGAACCCCAACAAATTTTTGAAGAGAACTTGGCTCAGTGTATTCACAATAAGAACTCTCAAGTGATTCTTAATATATTGCAAATATCACCAAGAAATTTTGTGGGAAATTAACTGATCTTAAGAAATTCTGACGAATAAAGAAAGAAGAAAAAATATCAATAGGCAAGCCGAAAGACATACAATTTTGTTCTTTAAAAGTAATCCTGGGTCAAACATTTTGTAGTTATAAGTCATATTAGCTACCAAAGACAAACTACCAACATGCTCTTCATAATTATTTTAGGGACTGGAGATACAGTGGGAACCGTGCTCTGTTAGGAACAGTTTAGAATCCTTAAACCCTTCTCTGGGACAGTGATGCTTATGCATCTTGGTTGATGGAAAGAAGGCTGTAGTCAACATGTTTAAGGAAATTGAGATCAAAATGAAGTTGTTTGACTCTATTAGCTGTTTGATATTAGGAACATCACTAGGACTGTCAGAATGGTTCATCTACAACAAGGAAAATGAGATAAAACAATGCCCACCTCATAGAGAATTAGCTGAAGTGAAAAAAAGTGAAAAAAATTTAAACATTATATCATAAAATATATAGAATGATGATAACAAATGTACTCAGCATTATTATAAAGGGCTGAGGATGATAATTCTAAAAATCTTTCTTCACACAGAGGGCTTTTCTTCTAATTGTTATCATATGGTATCGCTTTTGAGAACTTCATCTCCAAAGTATTACTTCTGTAATCTGCTAGTAAATACCCATCCTTGTCTGTGAACAAACAATGGATTTTCTCTTCTATCTTTCTGGCTAGCATGACCTCATTTCCCTGTTTTTAAAGAGAGCAGCATACAAAGCTGTGAAACTCAATCATAAAGCATTTTATGCAGAATAATATAAAGTGTATATAATTTCTGGTTATACTACTTATCTATATCCTGACATTCTTCTTCCTTCCAAATGGAATTTAAAGTGGTTTATAATAAAATATATAAAGAAGAAAATGATTTGAAAGTTAAACATTAAAAAGGCAAATAAAAATTTGAGACTACCAAATGGAAAAGGAAGCAAACCATGAGGGTTAAATAATCTTTTTTAATTGAAAATGACAGTTTTCTGAGTTTCTTGTCAGCATGAATGCAAAAGGAAAAATAGGACAGTTTATATGAGTGAAAAAAAAGCCCAAAGTGAGTACATGACTTGTTTGTAGATGAATGGGGAAATAGCATTATTGTTTTTCTTGATTAGAAAAACAATTATAATTTTTGATAATTTACTATTTAATAATTGTAAGAGTAATGTATTTTCATTCCTTAAGTATTTCAAAGACTTAAAATATAGAATGTTTCTAAAAAGAAGATAAAATACACCCATAATTTCAAAATCCAGAAATACTAAGCCATAATGTGTGTATGTGCTATATTTTCAAAATTATTTCCATTCATAGAGCTTTTATAAAATCCATATACACAAGATGTTCTTACACAATCATATCAAGGTCACTCACCGAAGTGAACCTGAGGGGGAGGGAGGGGAAGGGGATTGGGGGGGGAATTTGGGAAGGGGTCAAATGAGAATTGTGTGCAAATATGTTGTTAACAACTCGTACTTAACAAAGATGTATGCTATATTGCACAAATTACTTCAATAAAAAAATTAAAAAAAA
>PVLC010006777.1:0-15821 GCA_004027655.1 Graphiurus murinus
CGCTTGTAATCCCAGCATTTGGGAGGCTGAGACCGGAGGATCCGGGTTCGCGGCCAGCCTCAGCTACCTAGTGAGGCACTCTGCAACTTAGTGAGACTCGGTTTCAAAATAAAGAATAAAAAATAGGGCTGGGGGTATAGCTCGGAGGTAGAATGCCCCTGAGTTCAATCCCCAGTACCGCAAAAAAAAAAAAAAAAAATAGGGCTGGGGGTATAGCTTGGAGGTAGAACACCCCTGAGTTCAATTCCCAGTACCGCAAAACAAACAAACAAACAAACAAACAAAAAGTGTGTGGTACAGGCTTCTCCTTCACTTTTTCTTTTTTATTGAGGGGAGGGGGGTATTGGGGATTGAATCCAGGGGCATTCTACCCTTGAGCTACACTCCCAGCCCCACTTTTCATTCTTTATTTGGAAACAGGGTCTCACTAAATTGCTGAGGGCTTCACTAAGTAGCTGAGGCTGGCTGCGAACCTGCGATCCTGTCTCAGTCTCCCAAGTACAGGGATTACAAACATGTACCACCATGCCCGACTCTCCTTCACTTTTTAATTATGGTTTCCACAACACTCTCCTGAGTTTTCCTCCTATCTCACCTGTTATTCCTCCTTAATCTCCTCTGTGGATTTCTCTCCTTTCCACATATCATATCCAATCCATTAGTGATTCCTGTCCCTTTTATTTTTTTTTTTTTAATACAGTACTGGTGATTGAACCCAGGGGCATTCTACCTCTAGGCTATGCCCCCAGTCCTATTTTTTTATTCTTTATTTTGAAACAGGGTCTCACTAAATTGCAGAGAGCCTCACTAAGTAGCTGAGGCTGGCCGATAACTCGGATCCTTCTGTCTCAGCCTACCAAGTACTAGGATTACAAGCATGCGCCACCACACCTGGCTTTTTTTTTTTTTTTTTGCGGTACTGGGGATGGAACCCAGGGGCATTCTACCTCCAAGCTATACTCCCAGCCCTACTTTTTATTATTTTGTATCACTAAGTAGCTGAGGCTATCTGCGAACCTGGATCCTCTTGTCTCAGCCTCCCAAGTACTGGGATTACAAGTGTGTGCCACCATGCCCGGCGGATTACTGTCCCTTTTATCTCCAAGAAGTATTCCGAATTTATTTCTTCCTTCCATCTAGAGAACTGCTATTTAGTCAAACCCAACATTTTCTCTCTCCCTAATTTTCTAAAATAGCCTTCTCATTGGTCTTATTTTGGTCCCATTTCCTACACTCTTCTCAGCCAGCCAGTAAAGTGGTTATTCAAAAACATCAAGCAGATTATACTCCTCAAGTGCTTACCATTCACCAATGGTTTGTCCTAACACTACAGCTAAAATTCAAATTCCTAATTCTGCCGGGTATGGTGGTGCACGCTTGTAATCCCAGTCCTTCAGAGGTTGAGGCAGGAGGATTCCAAGTTTGCAGCCAGCCTCAGCTACTAGTGAAGCCCTTGGCAACTTAATGAGACTCTGTTTCAAAAATAAAGAATAAAAAATAGGACTGGGGTGAAGCTCAGAGGTAGAATGCCCCAGGTTCAATCCCCAATATCGCCTAAAAAAAAAAAAAGGCGTAATTCTAACTTAATACACTCTTCATGATCTGGTCCCTTCCCATTTCTCTAATTCCTCCCCTCTCCCATATTTTAGCCATACTATCCTCTTTCTATCCTTCAAACATATCAAATTTGTTTGCACCTAAGCTTTTCACTAGATGTTCATTTATCTTGAAATTCTTTGAGCTTCATTTATCTTGAAATTCTTTTTGACGGGGCTGCTCCTGGTCATCAGACTACCACTTATATCGCAGACAATTACCGTATTACCTATATTCAAAAAACCAGTCTTCACAACATTCCCTGATTTTAATTCTCTACATTATGCACTTATTCACTGATATTTCTTTCTTTTTTTTTTTTTTTTTTTGTGGTACTGGGGATTGGACTCAGGGGCATTCTACCTCCAAGCTACACCCCCAGCCCTATTTTTTATTCTTTATTTTGAAACCGAGTCTCACTAAGTTGCGGAGTGCCTCACTAGGTAGCTGAGGCTGGCCTCGAACCCGGATCCTCTAGTCTCAGCCTCCCGAATGCTGGGATTACAAGCGTGCGCCAACACGCCCAGCTTCACTGATATTTCTTACTTTGGTTAGTGTTAATCTTGCCCACTAAACTATGAGTTCCATGATAAACAGGTCCTTGTGTCTGGTTCACTACTGTATTTTCGATACAAAATCAATGCCTCTTCTATAGGAGATTCTCAATTAAGTATTTATTGAATGAGTAAATGAATAGAACTACCTACAAAATGGCTATAAACCTGATCTAGCCTCCCAGGAACTCTGAAGAAAACTTGGTGACTCTCTCCTAGTCTAGACCCAAGTACCGAAGGGATGTTCTAGAAATGACCTGATTCCTAAAGGTGAGAGTATCCTAAAAATAGCATGCACTAATCAAACTACTGTTCAAAAATTACTATACTTTTGCTGGCACTAGACATTTTCCAGATACTATTAGAGGTGCTGGTGAATAAAATGACAGAGTGCTTATGATTAAGAGCTTACAGCTAGTGCCTGGCAAACACTGAAAGGTTATTCACCCTTTTATAAACACCAGACATATAACAGTATTAAAGCTATTTTACATCTAGCTGCTTACCATTTCTACATTAAAATTTTATGTGCCTCATTCAAGTTTTATAAGATTATGCTACTATTTTAATTGGGTACTAAGTGTCTAGTTTTACTTAGCCACCTGCAAAGAAGGATGAACATATGTGAATATATATAAACAGTCTGAAATAAAATCAAACATAAAAGGGAAGATAAAATAAAATCAGTAGCTCCAGGGTTTTCTCCTGGTTTTAAAGCATGGATTCCATAATAATAACAATACATTCTTTAGAGTTCCATTATCAAAGATTCCAGTATCCTCAACACTAGAGAAATAAGAAGCAACCTCATAGAGAATAAATAAGAGTTGAAAATCCACATCAAATTTCCATTTTACTTTACAAAAGTGTGATCTGTCTCTTTGATTTGGCTTTAGTAGAAGAGTAGAACGTTTGCTTTTAAATATAGCTACTTCTTTGCAATATGTTTTTATTTAAGAGATAAGCTCTCAATAAAAGCTCTGAAAACATTTGGTGTTTCAAAAGCACTTCTTTTGTATTAGAACAAATACATTAAAATGTTAATCACAGAATGCACAAGAAACATACCATTCCATAGGCCTGCTGTTGTACCCAGTTGATATAATCATTTCTTATGTCTATCAATTCTTGTACTTCATGGATATAAAATTTATCATACTGTATAATCTGTCCTGTTTTCTCATTTACCTAAAAAAAAGGGGGGAGCGGGATATAATTAACATTAAGTTTAACCAGTACTTAAACAGAGACTGAAAAATGTTTAAATAGAAAAAGGCTTTGGAGATTTCTTAGCTAATTTTCTTTTCCTATTAAAAAAAAAAAATTACTGAGTGCCTACTATATGCAAAATGCTAGTTAACTGCTATGGGAGAGATGATTTATAAGATATGGTATCAGCATTCAGCACCTCAAAATCTAGTAGAAAAGAGACACAAATATCTTTAAAACCACAACCCAGTATAAAATATGTACAATTAAGATACATATATACAGTATAAATTACAAACTATGAGGACTTCTGGTTGGGGAAGGAGACCTTAATAACAGTAATAACAGCTAATACCTGTAAATGTATCTGACAGCTATTGAAATAAATCTTAAATGGTGACATCTGGATAGGATGTGAAAAATGAAGAGGGTCCATATCATCACCCCAGAGATTACTAATTAGAAGGAAAAAGTAAATCTTTACTGTAGTGGAGAGAACCACCTTAACCTAGTGATCAAACTAACCATCAATACTGGAATAGTGGAAATATGTTACTGCTGATACAACACAACAAGAAATATACACATTATTTATGAAGCAAAACAAGATTTAAACTAAATCTGACTCTTGTGATCCAAATTCATGTTTACAGGAAATATATAAGGGATAGACAAGTTAAATGGCACCATGAAGAAGTAATAAAAGAAATCCTGATTGAAGAACTTTTACAACACTGGCCAAGACTCTTCAAGAAGACAAGGTAATGAAGATAAAAGGGAAAGTTGGCCAAGTATGGTGGCACACACCTGTAATCCCAGTATGAGGGAGGCTGAGCAGAAGATTGTAGGTTCCAGACCAGCCTCAGCAATTTAGCGAGACTCTGTTTCAAAATAAAAAATAAAGCATGTGTGGTGGCATACTGCTGTAATCCCAGTGCTTAGAAGACTGACACAGGAGGATTGTATTTTTAATCTCAGCAATTTAGTGAAGTCCCTCAGCAAGTTAGGGAGACCCTGTTTCAAAATAAATAAACTGAAGCTGGGCGTGGTGGCGCACGCTTGTAATCCCAGCATTTGGGAGGCTGAGACCGGAGGATCCGGGTTCGCGGCCAGCCTCAGCTACCTAGTGAGGCATTCCGCAACTTAGTGAGACCCTGTTTCAAAATAAAGAATAAAAAACAGGTCTGGGGGTATAGCTCGGAGGTAGAATGCCCCTGAGTTCAATCCCCAGTACCGAAAAAAAAAAAAAAAAAAATCAAAATAAATAAACTGGGCATGATAGTTCATACCTGTAATCCCAGCAGTACCTGGGAGGCTGATATAGGAAAATCAGATTCCAGACCAGCCTCAGCAATTTAGCAAGACTCCCAGCAACCTAGCAAGACTGTTTCAAAACAAAAAATAAAAATTGGCAGGGGGTATGGCTTGGAGGTAGAATGCTCCTGGGTTCAATCCCCAATACCAAAATAATAAATGAATAGGGTGGGGGTGGTGGTCATAGGTAGAATGTCTCTGGGTTCAATCATTTCCAGTACCAGAAAAAAAAAAAAAAGAGCTGGGTGTGGTGATACAAATCTGTAATCTCAAGTACTTGGGAGGCTGAGCCAGGAGGACAGCAGGTTCAAGGACAGCCTCAGCAACTTAGTGAGGCCCTGTTTCCAAATAAAAAATAAAATAGGGCTAGGGGTATACCCTGGAGGTAGAAGGCCCCTGGGGTTTCAAAAAGCTGATCTAATATACAAACTAGCCAAGTTTCCTATGGAAAATTACTTAAGTAATTTTATAAATTTTTAAAAATCATATACACCAACTAAATAATGTCTAAATGGTTTGTTAAAAAAATTTTGCAGTACTGGGAATTGAACCCAGGGGCATTCTACCTCTGAGATACACCCCCAATCCTGTTTTTTATTCTTTATTTTTGAAACAAGGTCTCACTAAGTTGCAGAGGGCCTCACTAAGTAGCTGAGTCTGGCCCCGAACCTGAGATCCTCCGGTCTCAGCCTCCCAAGTACTGGGATTACAAGCATACACCACCATGCCCGGCTTAGTAATGTCTAATTGGGAACAAAAATAGTCATCTAGTGGAGGTATAAATCTAACCAGGTAACACTGATGTACAAAAATGGCTCAATAAATATGAAACAAATAGATGGACAAACAAAAGGTATAAGAGATATGCATATAGTCCATGCTTCTAATGGCACTTTAAAATGACAGTCTATATAATTTGCTGCATGCTTACCAAGATATGTTGTAAAGTCATTGTTCATTTTTAGTAAAAAGAACTGTTCATAGAATTTCCTAATTTTTCAAACTTTTGCTCTGAAGTATTTCTAATGGAAAATAAGAACACACACATACTTTAAACCACTGCTACTTCTTACCCCAGGAAGGGAGAGGAAATGTCAGGTCTTTAGCATGTGCATCAAGAGGGCAAACTAAAATTTTAACTGAAATGCAAATTTTACCTTAATTTATTCAAATTTTATGTTCCAATAATAATTGCTATCATTATTGAATATGAAGTAGATTTCATGTATATTATCTCACAACAAGATTTAGAATTCAATAAAGATAACCAAGATTACATAGGTAACAGAGCCAGACATCTAACACAATCCTCTTTAATGTATCCTGCACCACCCCCTCCAAGTGCTGGGATTGAACCCAGGGCCTCATGATGATATGCACAAGCTTTTGAAAACTGAGCTATACCATTAGCTCTCATATCATGCATTCTTAATTCATACTCTCTAATTTTACTCCTAAAATATGTCCACATGTATATCAGTATATAAAATATATCTATGTAGAATATGTGTTTAGAATATATGTTTTTTCTTTCTTTTTTTTTTTGCGGTACTGGGGATTGAACTCGGGGCATTCTACCTCCGAGCTACATCCCCAGCCCTATTTTTTATTCTTTCTTTTGAAACAGGGTCTCACTAAGTTGCGGAGTGCCTCACTAGGTAGCTGAGGCTGGCCATGAACCCAGGTCCTCCTGTCTCAGCCTCCCAAATGCTGGAATTACAAACGTGTGCCACCACGCCCAGCTATGGTTTTTCTTTTTATGAATGTTTGAAATGCTTGATTCTGTGGCTTACTCTGCACAAATAGCCCAATTTAAGAAGCACACACATAACAGTACTACTTTTATTTACCAAGTTGGGATTTTTAAGCTCCCCGTTCATTCACAAAAACATTCTGAATTCTTTCATTCACTGCTTTGATTAATTTATTCTGTGGTGAGGGCACTCATTTGGGAAAAATCAGACCAGAGTGAAACTACTATTACTGGCTTTCAAACAAATCAAAGATACCTACTTCCTATAAAGAGACCAAAATCTTCATCCTAGACCGAGAAGTAAGCAAACAACCACTTGTTTGCCACACATTACCCACTGTTTTTATAAATAAAAGTTTTACTGGACTTTACATGCTGTCCACAGCACAGATTAGAGCTGAGTAGCTGGCAACACAAACTTCATGTCTCACAAAGTATAAAATATTTACTATCTGGCCCTAGCTGTTAGTGCTGTACTTTAGTTAACTAAAATCATTAGCCAAACTCTTTATTAAAAAAGAAAGTGTATACAATTATACAAAAGGCATGATGATCCCCCCAACATTTATATTTATATACTTTTAATCACATTAATTATGCTAAAAACTTAATGACTTGTAGATTATCACTCACATTCTACTGACCTCTAATACACATTTTTTCTTTATCTTAAATATTGTAAGTTTTAAAAGGTAAACCATAGTTTCCTTCATCAAAAGTAGCCAGTATTTTCAGTATACATATCTTACAGATAAAGCTATAAGTTTTTGAAAAGCAACACTAATATGCTAGAATAAAAATTTACAATTCAGAAACCAGGTATGCATCAGGAACAAACTAATTTTAAAAGTAGACTAGTGGAGAAATCATGGTTGAAGCTAAACCAGAAACAATGATTTGATAACTAAAGAGAAAAACCAATTAACACTGGTTTTAAAATAGGAAAATTAGCCAGGCATGGCGGCACACACCAATAATCCCAGCATTTGGGAGGTTCCGACAAGAGGATTGCAGGCTCAATAGCCAGCTTCAGCAACTTAGTGAGACCCTGTATCCAAATAAAAATTTTAAAATACTGGGCTGGGGGTGTAGCTTGGAGATAGAATGCCCCTGGGTTCAATTCCCAGCACCACAAAAATAAATAAATAAATAAATAAGGAAAATTAGATATGGAACAAAAGACCTGTGTTACAAATTTACATACAGGTGTTTCAAAAACTTATACATAAAAAATTTGCAAGGTAGATAAGATTCAACAAGACATTCTTTTCTCCAGAAAGCCTTCCTATAATCCTTCAATTAGCAACCTATATTTTTCCTAATCTAGCACACACCATGCTGTATCACAAATGTTTAATTACTTGTATGTATGTATGTATGTATGTATGTGTGTGTGTATATACATATATACATGTACACATACTTCCTCTAGATTATAAGCTCAGCAAGGGCAAAAATCACACATTTTTCTTATTACTGCATCCCTAATATCTAAAAATAATAAGCATACAGTAGGCACTCAATAACTATTTGCAAGATGAGTAAAAATAAAAATCACATGGTAGAAGTTCATAACCTATACATTAACATCTGCATAAGTTTGATTATAATATTTTTATTTTCACATTTTAACTACAATTTAGAATTCTGGTTCATAAACTACAGCTCAGGTGTAGTTATATTGAATACTTATCTATTTGGTTTATTTAAGGGTTCCATGCCAATAAAAAAGAAAAAAAAAATGAAAATCACTGATTTAGAAGAGCAGTACAATATATAGCAACTAGGCTAGACAGACTAAGTCGGTCTTTTCTTTTGGCATACTAGTATCACTACAATGTGAAAACTCAGAAATAACCCAATTACTTGCCAGTTAACTCATTTACCTAATAATACACCCACCATTCCTGACAGCAGGTATCAAAAGTATTTCTCTTATGATGCCATTTGGAACACTGGTAATGATTTTTAATTCAAAAGCTTTCCAAAGGACATGACATATGGGAGGAACAAGCACATCCATACACCCTGAAACGCATAGGAAACATAATATCCAATTTTCTAGTTCCCAATTCTGCTCTAGGGTCAGGTTAAGAAGGACACCTCCCCTAATTCTGTTCTGTTTTTGTTTTTTTTTTCCTTTTTGGTACTGGAGATTGAACCCAAGGGCATTCTACCTCCAAACTACACCCCCAACCCCTTTTAATTTTTTATTTTGAAACAGGGTCTTGCTAAGTTGCTGAAGGTTGCTAAGATGTTGAGGCTAGTATCAAACCTTTGATCCTCCTGTTTCAGCCTCCAAGTACTAAGATTACAGGCATGTGCCACTACACCTGGCTAACTTCCCTGAATTCTTAACCATGAAGCAGAGAGAAGGAATATATATAATTGTCAAACATAAAGTGTCTTTGAAAGACAAGTTTCTGTTAACTTATTAACAGAATTGGGTTTCTCTAAAGATGAAAATGAATCATCCCTGATAGTATCTACAGGTATTTATAGCAGATAAAGCAAAGTAAGAGGTAGAAGAGAGATAATTGATTGCCCTAAGGACATTTAGAGGAAATCCACAAGAAACCTATCCAGCCAGGCGTGCTGGCGCTCGCTTGTAATCCCAGTACTTGGGAGGCTGAGACAGGGAGATCCGGGTTCATGGCCAGCCTCAGCTACTTAGTGAGACCCTGTTTCAAAATAAAGAATAAAAAAATAGGACTGGGGTGTAGCTCGGAGGTAGAATAAAAAGCCGGGCATGGTGGCACTTGCTTGTAATCCCAGCATTTGGGAGGCTGAGACCGGAGGATCCGGGTTCGAGGCTAACCTCAGCTACCTAGTGAGGCACTCCGCAACTTAGTGAGACCCTGTTTCAAAATAAAGAATAAAAAATAGGGCTGGGGGCATAGCTCAGAGGAAGAAAGCCCCTGAGTTTAATCGTCAGTACCGGGGCGGGGGGGGGGGGGGAAGAAACCCATCCAAGCATCATCATCCTGCTTTCAAATATATAACTTCAAATTAGAACCCAGTTTCCTCATAACCCAATAAATCACGCCAAAAGTAGTGGTTTCTCAATCAAATGGTGGCATGTGATAATAAATTCACTGCCTTTTGATTGTATAACAACATATATATATTGTATAATTTATACATGAATCCTGGGAAACTATCAGGCTGATATTTTAATTATTTTATAGATAATTATTCATGTGCATATGTGACAAATAGAAAGACTTGTTATAAAATCACAATGATAGGAAGCAGCACAATAGGGATTAAAACTCTGTCTTTTGATTCCCAGTCCAAGTCCCATAACATAACATAATACTATCTGCAACCTGGAGTATGAACCTCTAGATCTAGGGGCCTGACATAAAAGCAAACCCCCTTCTAGATGTATTACTGTAACTGCTAATATAGAAGAACATTAGAGACAGCAAGGACTTTGGAAGAAGACTTGGATTTAGACTTGAATTCTGCGACTTACTGGTTTATAACCTTTGACCTCTGTAGAGATTCATTTTCCCAGTCTAAAAAGGGGCAAAATACCAGCTATACAGGGTTTAAAAAGTTACTTAAGTAATATGTACAGAGTGCTCACACATACTATATACAAAGGAGGTTCTAATCCTGGATATTATTAGCAAGCAGTAAATGTTTGGCTATTTTCCTTTCAAACCTTCAACTAACAAGAAACTGTATCCTAGTATCTAGCATGATTCCTTCTAAAAGTCTCTGGGGAATACTTATTCTATTCCATGGAATGCTGCCTGATTCTAGAAGGGAAAAAAAAAAAGGCTTTAGAGATAAAACCCTCTGTGGTTTCTTCTCAGTGGAGACAGGTTTGCAGGTTTGTGAACTAGTCAGGTAAGTTATTTACTCAAGTCCTAGCTATAGCTTAAAAAGACAAAATACTTAACTTCTTCTCTTCTCCTTTTTTCTTGTGGTAAAAGGCACATCTAAGAAAAACCAGTATTTTTAAAAAAGGAATAAAGGTAAGCAGGTAATAAAAGCAAAAAAAGGTAAACATTTAGGACCAGGGTCTGCTGAAGCAGTAAGGAGTCTGGAGGAAAGAAAAAAAAAATCTAATCAATCATCTCTTGAATACTACGCAAAAGGAATACAGAAAAGGAAGTTTGAGTATCTTCATTATAGCAATTTTCTGCAGACAGGGACCCTGCTTTGCTTCAAGAAAGCCTTGTTCTGATGCATAACTCATTTCTCTAGGAAATAAATGGCTATCCCATTTTTAATTACAATGAAAAAAGAAATTAGTTGTTTTTCTAGGAAATTTGGATATACTAAATATAAAACGGAAAAATTCAGAAAGTAGTTGAGAAAAATACCCAGGAGCGTCATTCAAAGAATAAAAAAAATAATAAATGATCCATAGGGTTCTTTCTTACAGAGCAGAAGGATTATCTCTTTTACCTTTTCATTATTTACCTTAGTACTAGGCAAAAATAGTCTGAAAGTACAAAGGAGCTGTCATGGAAAAGAAACTAAAGAGTGAAGGTTCATATGGGTTTTTTCAGTCATTCTATAAGCTAAAAAACATATGCTTCTCCCTTAGGTCATGTCTCATCTAAATAAGCAACTCAAGAATACCAAATGGCATAACAAAGATATACCTACCAACTGTCAGGGATGACTCAAATCCATCTTTAATGAAACAGCTGAGACTCTACTTCTTCATATAACTGTACTGCTAGAAGTGTAAAGGGTACTATTTCTTACACTGGGAAGAAGGGCAGGAAAGAACAATAAGCAAATTAATGAATTATATAGGGTTCCAATTTCAAATTAGTCATTTGTTTCAAATGAAACATTCTATTTTGATTGAGGCCATTAGTACCCAGTAGCAAAAGAACATGAGCTTAAATGTTCATAACTAGGGCCCAATCTCTTTCACATGATAGCCACGTAAAATCAACAACAAAAAAAATTATTATTAAGCTAATAAATTATGTTCTTCACAAGAAAACATAAGGAAAATTCTAATTCATTAGTATGCTATTGTTCTGCCCAACTATAAACAAGTTATTTATAAATGCCTAACAAAGTCAAGTAAAACCAAAATTCCAAAATTAAGATACACCACTTCCTGTAAAGGAAACTACAGATAACGTTTCCAAATTTCTATAACATAAGTCTTTTACTCAGTCTAAATCTGTAATATATTAATGTTAAAATGAACATTATCAATCTGTTAGTAGGAATGGGGAAAGAGGAAAATAAAGGAACTACTGGACATACCCTATGTAATATTTCTAAAACCTTTAATGCAGTATGAAGAAATCCGTTGAAAATTCTTCTTTCAGAAGGGGGAATGCCGATCTTGTAGAGTTTCAAAAGATGTACCACAACTTCCTTAAAAAGTTCTACTATCTTGAGGAATAGTGGAGGTTCAAGTACTGACCACCAGTTTTCTGTTATCAAAGGGTGAACATGCAAATAAAATGAAAATCACAATTTTCAAAACCATACTGATTTTTTCCCAAACAGTGGTTGTTAAACCCTTTGAACATTCCAGGAAGATGCACAGAACAATATTTTATACAACATTTCTAGGGTTTACAAACACCCCATCAATGGACCACCAAATTAAAGCATCTGGTCCTTAAAGCTGCCAAAAGCAAAAATAAAGTATGAGAAGCCCACTAAATTTACATTTCTGGTTTCTTAAATTATATTAAAAACTCACTACTATACCTATACCTAGTATTAAACCAGTTATTAAAATGTTTTTGAAGTCAGAATTTTGATTTTTAAACTAAATACACTTAAAAATTTTATTGCTCTAATATTTAAAGATCTTTCCATGTCTTCTCTTTCAGCTTAGTAAAAAGCTAAAACATTGTGAAGCACCACCTTTAGAATGCAAGGAACTATTGAAAATGAAATATAAAAACTTAACATTGTAAAACATGTCTGTCCTTCCCCACATTCATTATTAGTAGTTGCTAACTATAAATATTACAACCCTATGAAGCAGGCAGAATACAACTTTTGGAACAGGAAAGCAATACTCTTAGGAATCCCAGTTTCACTTTTCTATTATTGGCTAATTTCCTCCAATTACAGCATTCTACCCTTGGTTCCTCTGCTCATCCTTAAAGTTCCTATACTGATTTCATGACTTCTATATATTTAAGCTCCATATATCTAGCAATTACTATTAGAAAGGAAGAGAATTGGATTAAATATAGTAAGCAAACTATAAAGGCCAGGAATTAGAAATGAAACCTGTACAATTAGAAAGATTAAGTTAAGAAAAGTTTAAACTGAGCCGGGCGTGGTGGCGCATGCTTGTAATCCCAGCATTCGGGAGGCTGAGACTGGAGGATCCGGGTTCGCGGCCAGCCTCAGCTACCTAGAGAGGCACTCCGCAACTTAGTGAGACTCGGTTTCAAAATAAAGAATAAAAATTAGGGCTGGGGTATAGCTCGAGGGTAGAATGCCCCTGAGTTCAATCCCCAGTACCGCAAAAAAAAAAAGAAAGAAAAAAGAAAAGTTTAAACTGAAAAACCAGAGCAACTAGAGACAACTACAAGATCAAGAGGATAAAAATCTTAACTACAGAGAAATAAAGTCACCTCAGGAAATTAGCAAGTGAAGAAACATGAAGCCAAGAAATGACACCAGAGAACAATTTAAAAAGCCTTTGTTCAGTTTAATTGTTCTTCCTCCTTCACTTTTTTTTTGTGTGTGTGGTACTTGGGATTGAACCCAGAGGCACTCTACCTCCGAGCTACACCCCAGCCCCCCCCCCTTTTTTTTATTGTTTATTTTTGAAACAAGTCTAAGTTGAGGAGAGCCTCACTACGTAGTTGAGGCTGGCTGAGAACCCGGATCCTCTGGTCTCAGCCTCCCAAGTAATGGGATTACAAGCGTGTGCCACCATGCCTAGCTTCCTTCATTTTTAATAGCAAGATCACTCTGAAGGCAGTGAGAATAAGTATGGATAAGTTTTTCTTTCTTGATACTGTCTCTGATGTTAGATTTGATTAAGATTATCTTACAAACTGCGTTTGGCAACTCCAACAATAAGAATTAAATGATTAGAAAAAGGCAACAATAGGAAAAGCAGGTTTATTTTTCCCTAGGACAATGTTAAATAAGACAGCAAATTTCAAATAGTAAAATGAATTTATAGCATTTTCATTTCAAGATAAAATAATTCAAAAGAAGAAACATTGAAATTCTTACCAAGTACTTTCAGTGGTGCCTTTTCTAGGTTCACAAGAGCTGTGCCAAAGGGAATTGCTATTGTTGTAAAATTGTTGGAATCGCTCATCAGGGGACATTCTGGTAGAGTAAGATAAAACCTCAATGCTTCAACATCAGGTAAGGAGCTAGTCAGTTTAGGTATAAGATTCTTTTCCAAACTAGCTGCAACCTATATTTTGACAAAAAGTAAAACCTACTTCATTTAAAATGAATGCACTTTCAAAGAAAAAAAAGAAAGAAAGAATAGAAAATCTGGTACTATAGCAGGCACAAAATGGTAAAGATAAAAAAGTGTCTTAACAATGTAGCAAAAAAGAAAATTGAGGCCTAAGCAATACAAGACTCAAATACTCTACCAAAAAAACAAATAAAGCTATAAACAGATTTTACCAATGTGGTAATGTTAGATAATTCAAAATCTGTGACAAAAATTTAGAAAGATTTACAGATCTTTGACAGCTAAATTAAAAATGCTTCAAAATAAAACCTTATTTTAATTCTTATATTAATATACTTAATAAAATTATATAAAGTACATTATAATGAGTCTATAAAACTACAAAAGTAATTAGGTTATAAAATATATAATAACATGGAACAAAAACCTCAACAGCTAAATCATTTAAATATAAAATACTTTAAAAACGAACCTGCTGAGATATCTGAGGATGATCAGGTTGTATAAGCTTGTGGAATAAAAGTCTAGCAGCATTCATATCAACCCCTGAAAATCTGGTGCCTGTTCTGTAGTGATCATCATTGCTAAAAAACGAAAAATGAGAATAAAAAACTTTTACTGTATTTCACTTTACACTTAATATAAAATAAATTAGAAAGTTTTGCTAAAGCAAAGAATTGCCACTTACCTAACAGCTAAAAAACTTCCATTCAGGCAACCAGATGAAGAAAATGTTCCATCTATCTCACTAAAAACATATTTTAAAATATTAAAATAACCACAAAATGAGAGATTTAACTATTTTTAAATAAAAGTTATAATGAATATTTAATCTAATATTTAATAGTACAAACATTCTTCTAACCAAGAGTCAATTAAAATAAATTAAAGCAGGGTGTGGTGGTGCACCCCTGTAATTCTAGTACTTAAGAGGCTGAGATAGTAGGATCACAGGTTCGAAGATAGCCTCAGCAACTTAGTGAGACCCTCTGCAACATAGTGAGATGGTTTCAAAACAAAAAAAAATATATATATATAGGGATGGGAATATAGCTTGGAAGTAGAATGTATCTGGGTTCAATGTCCAATATCAAAAAGTAAAATAAAATGAAATTATGTAAATTATTGAAGACCAATTATATAATACTTGAAAAAAGTATTACTGTTTGCCCTAGACTTTCTCAAATATTATTTTTATCTTTTGATTCATCAAACCAATGTGATCTTAAGATTTTTATTTTAAAGCTGGGCGTGGTGGCACAAGCTTATAATCCTAGTACTTGGGAGGCTGAGACCGGAGGATTGTAGATTTGCGGCCAGCCTCAGCTACTTAGTGAGGCCCTCTGCAACTTAGTGAGACCTTGTTTCAAAATAAAGAATAAGCCGGGCGTAGTGGTGCACCCTTATAATCCCAGCATTTGGGAGGCTGAGACTGGAGGATTCTGGTTCGTGGCCAGCCTCAGCTGCTTAGTGAGGCCCTCTGCAACTTACTGAGAACCTGTTTCAAAATAAAGAATAAAAAATAGGGCTGGGATTGTAGCTTGGAGGTAGAATGGCCCTGGGTTCAATCCCCAGTTCCGGAAAAAAAAAAAATTTTTTTTTATTCTATTTTATTTTGTAGCGACTCCCTAAATTGTCCAAACTGGCTTCAAAATTTCAAGCCTTCTGCCTCAGTCTCCCAAGAAGCTATGATTACAGCTATGTACCACTGTGACTAGTCAAGGTTCTTAAAATGTTTTATATACAAGCATGTACACGTAATTTTTCAAAAATCTACATGGTAGTGATAAATCTTGGACACTAGATATCTTGGGTGTTGGATAGGGCTGGGGGTATAGCTTGGAGGTAGAATGCCCCAGGTTCAATACCAAGTACAAAAAAAAAAAAATCTTAAAAAAAAAAGAGCAATCCTAAAACAGGAAATTTCACATTTTATCACTTAAGGCATCTTTATCTGTATAAAACAAGCTGCAGCTGGTACAAATTATTTATTTAT
>PVLC010006777.1:15921-61316 GCA_004027655.1 Graphiurus murinus
CTGGGGATTGAACTCAGGGGCATTCTACCTCCGAGCTACACCCCCAGCCCTATTTTTTATTCTTTATTTTGAAACCGAGTCTCACTAAGTTGCAGAGTGCCTCACTAGGTAGCTGAGGCTGGCCGCGAACCCGGATCCTCCGGTCTCAGCCTCCCGAATGCTGGGATTACAAGCGTGCGCCACCACGCCCGGCTCAAATTATTTATTTTTATTTTTAACTTTTTTATGGTACTAGGGATTGAACCTGGGGCATTTTATGTCCAAGATACACCTCCAGCCCTATTTTTATTCTTTATTTTGAAACAGGGTCTCACTAAGTTGTGGAGGGCCTCACTAAGTAGCTGAGACTGATCTCGAACCCAGATACTCCAGTGCCAGGCTCCCAAGTACTGAGATTAAAAGCATGCACCACCATGCCTCCATGACTGGCTTCTGGTACAAATTTAAATAAGATCTTTAAAAATATCCATTATTATGAAAATTAGACATTTACATTTTTACATGTAAACCATGCAGTAAGCAACATTCAATGAAATTAAAGGTGAAATGAAAACTCAAAATAGTCAGGTGTGGTGACACACACTTGTAATCTCAGTACTTGGGAGGCTAAGCCAGGAGGATCACAGGTTCGAAGTCAGCCTTAGCCACTTAGTAAGGCTCTGTTCCAAAATAAAAAATAAGACTGGGGAATGTAGCTCAAAGGTAAAATGCCCCTGGGTTCAATCCTCACTAAAACACACACACACACACACAAAGACACACACACCTTACTCACTCACTCACTCACTCACTCACTCAATAAAGGCTGCTCTACCACAGGGTTGAAAGGTTGTATTTGTCTTTGTGGAGGTAAAATATTTTCCTTACTTGGCTATCTCCACAGGAAACCTTCCCGTGGGGTAACTTAGCCATTTTTGAATCAGAGCGTCATTCACTGTCCAGATCTGCTTTGAAGGATCAGGGCATCGAAAGTCATCTGGTGGCCCACAGGTCTAAATTTTAAAATTAAGAAGATTAGTCAGAGGGAAGAGACAGTGTCTATAATTCAAAACCAAGAACCTCCTAGTATGAGGTTGTTTATTTTTTTGGTATTTTTTTTTTAAACAGAAGTTAAACCCTACTAAATACTTGAAACAAACGCTTACCAAATAATTTTTTAAAAGTTTTATTTTATAGACTTGAAAAAAATTAAAGCGGTTACTTTGCAGTATCAATCAGTTTTTTAAATTTCTCAAAATTATTTGAGCTAAATAATTATTTACATGACTACATTATTACCTGAGGACTAGAGTAATGTGAAAAGCTTTGATCTCCACCTGAGAAAATTCTTTTTACACAGAAATATTCTACAGAATCTGTAATAAAAATGAAATGTCAAAAATTACAATCCAAATTTGTATCATATTTTTCAAACCATCAAAATGTTATTGGATTTGTCTTAATCATCTAATGGACTTCACAACATAACTTGAAACATTCTGATTGCTCTGGGGATGAGAATGACCAAAGGCTGAACATTAAAAGAGTCCATAAACATAAACAGCATTTGGTAAATTTATAAGCCTTTCTGCTTGCCTCCATACAAAGAATATTTTTGAGTCTGGATCTCAGTATACTTTTTTTTTTTTTTTTTTCCGGTACTGGGGATTGAATTTAGGGGCATTCTACCTCTGAACTACACCCCCAGCCCTATTTTTTATTCTTTATTTTGAAAAGGGTCTTACTAAGTTGCGGAGTAACTCACTAGGTAGCTGAGGCTGGCCAAGAACCTGGATCCTCCAGTCTCAGCCTCCCAAATGCTGGGATTACAAGTGTGTGCCACCACACCCGGCTAGTATACTTGTTTAAACTGAAGATAATATAAAAAATGGAATGGAAGCTGAAAAAGATAGCTTAAAAGAAAACAAAAATTGCTGGGCATGGTGGCAATTGTACTTGGGAGTACTTAGGAGGCTGAGACAGGAAGATCACAGCCAAGTACAGCCTCAGCAACTAAGGAAACCCTGTTTCCAAACAAAAACCAAAAAGGAGATGGGGTATAGCTGGGAGATAGAATGCCTCTGGGTTCAATCCCCAGACCCACCCCCCACCCACACATAGCCCACCTACACATAACTTAAAAATACTCAATTGTGTGCTGGGCGTGGTGGTGCATGCTTGTAATCCTAGTACTTGGGAGGCTGAGACAGGAGGATCACAAGTTCCCAGCCAGCCTCAGATACTTAGTGAGGCCCTCTTCAACCTAGTGAGACACTGTTTCAAAATAAAGAATAAAAAATAGGGCTGTGTAGCTTGGAGGCAGAATGTTCCTGGGTTCGATCCCCAGTAAAACACACACACACACACACACACACACACACACACACACACAATACTCAACTCCTATAAAGAAAATACAGAGCCGGACGTGGTGGCGCATGTTTGTAATCCCAGCATTTGGGAGGCTTAGACCGGAGGATCTGGGTTCGAGGCTAACCTCAGCTACTTAGTGAGGTTAGCCAACTTAGTGAGACCCTGTTTCAAAATAAAGAATTAAAAAGCGGGCTGGGGATGTAGCTCGAAGGTAAAATGCCTCTGGGTTCAATCCCCAGTACCACAAAAAAAAGAGAAAACAATACAGTAAAAGTTAAACTTGAGTAAACACTTGATAATACAAAATTAGTTTCACTTTCAATGTTCAAACGATGACATACAGCTCTTTTAAATTCTCTTGTAAATTAAGGTTAATTATTTCCAAATACAAGCCATCTGTTATCTTACTCCTGACTCCCTTGGTTTATTGTTTATTATTTCTTTACATTATATTATTTGTGATCATGGTATCATGGTTCTACATAAACAGAATTATAAACAGTATGTGTGTGTATTAGTTACTGTGGAGTGAACCCAGAGGTATTCTACCACTGAGCTGTTCCCCAAGCCCCATTGCTGAGGCTGGCCTCAAACCTTCGATCCTCCTGTCTCAGCTTCCCAAGTACTGGGGCGAGTCATGCACCACACCTAGCTGTCCCCTTCTGTTTTCATGTGTTAAGTAATTTTTCCCATTCTCTAGCCTTAGTGATGCCTTGATTTAATGTTTAGGTTCTACCTCTTCTACTATAATACGCACTCTATCACACTTTATCTCTATTCCCAAAGTATTCTAAATTATTTTTCAAAAATTACTCCAAACGGCCATTCAAATGGAATTTGAACTTGAAGCAGAACCTATGTACAATGCTTATATAAAAATTTATTTTTCCTAGGCTGTCTATAAGTTGTAATGATCCGAATGTCTATGTATATACCAATAATCTGGTTTAACTCTTTGTTTTCTTGTATTTGTGTTGCTGAGGACTGAATCCAGGGACATTCCACCTCTGAGCTATACCCCCAGCCTATTCTCCCCCCCCACCCGTGGTAGTGGGCATTGAATCTAGGGGTGTTTTACCTCTGAGCTACAACCCTAGACCTATTTTATTTTTTACTTTGAAACACGGTCTAAGTTGCAGATGGCCTTGCTAAGTTGCTGAGGCTGGTCACAAACCTGTGATTCTCCTGTCTCAGTATCCCAGGTACTAAGATTACAAATGTGTGCCACCATACCCATCTTAATTTTTTATTTTTATTTACGTATTTTTTTGTGGTACTGGGGATTGAACCCTTGGGTGTTCTACCTCTGAGTTATACTCACAGCCCTATTTTACTTTTTATTTGGAAACAGGGTCTCAATAGGTTGCTGAGAGTCTCATTAAGTTGCTGAGGCTGAGCCGGGCATGGTGGTGCACCTTGTAATCCCAGCATTCGGGAGGCTGAGACTGGAGGATCCGGGTTCGCGGCCAGCCTCAGCTACCTAGTGAGGCCCTCCGCAACTTAGTGAGACTCAGTTTCAAAATAAAGAATAAAAAATAGGGCTGGGGGTGTAGCTCGGAGGTAGAATGCCCCTGAGTTCAATCCCTAGTACCGCAAAAAAAAAAAAAAAAAAAAAGTTGCTGAGGCTGGCCTTGAACCTGCAACCCTCCTGTCTCAGCTTTCCAAATACTGGATTATAGATGTGTCCCACCATGCCCAACAAAGTCTTAGTTTTAGAGTATGTGAATGGATGCCATATTTGGAGGCAGAGGGGTTAACTCACTTTCTCCTTATTCTTCTTTATAAAATATACTATCAGGAAAAATTGTAAAGACTTTGAAATAAGTAAAAAAAAAAAAACTTTTTTTTTTTTAAATTTTTTTGGCTAAGTCTTGATTAGGTCACTGTTTAGGATTATCTCTACCTTTAATCGCCTTCAAGCTATTAATAATTCTGCAAAATAGTGACAGAGATACAAATGAGTATGTGCTTTTCTTTTACAAGGAAAAAAAGCTTAGCATGTACTCTACCACAGAGCTACACGTCTAGCCCAAAAGAGTAGTTTTGGCCCAGTATGGTGGAGCACGCCCAATCCCAGGTACTTGGGAGGCTGAGACTATCTCAAAATAAAAAAATAAAAAGGTCTGGAGATGTAGCTTAGTGGAGAGTGACCCTGGGATGTAGAGTTTTAGTTTTCCAAGATAAAAAGAGTTCTGGAGAATGATTACAGAACAGTGTGAATGTACTCTGTAAATGTACACTGCTGAACTTAAAAATGATTGTTAGAGCTAGGGGTGGTGGCATATGCCTGTAATTCCAGTACTAGGGAGGGTGACACAGGAGGATCACAGGTTTGAGGACAGCCTCAGCAACTTGGCAAGACTCTCAGCAACTAGTGAGACCATTTCAAAGCAAAAAATTAAAAAAGAGCCGGGGGTATAACTTGGAGGTTCAATATCCAGTACCACGCATGTGGGCAGGCACACACACACACACACACACACACACAGAGTAAATTTTGTTATTTAAACTTTAACCCAATTTAAAAACAAAAACTCCCTCTCAGTGGTCATATTATCCACTCTCTGAAACCACTTTTGCTTTACCCAGAATTTCTTTATACATATACAGGTAAATATAAACAAACTAAGAACTATACACATTGTTCTGTAACTTGCTATTTTGACTTAACAATGTATCTTACAATTTTTGCAAACACAAGCTTCATCACTTAAGAGCAACATTTTAACAAGAACTTTTTTTTTTTTTTTTGCAGTACCGGGGATTGAACTCAGGGGCATTCTACCTCTGAGCTATACCCCCAGCCCTATTTTTTCATTCTTTATTTTGAAACAGGGTCTCACTAAGTTGCGGAGTGCTTCACTAGGTAGCTGAGGCTGGCCGCAAACCCAGATCCTCCGGTCTCAGCCTCCCGAATGCTGGGATTACAAGCGTGCGCCACCACGCCCAGCTTAAAAAGAACTTTAATATGTATTAGGAAGTTTCAATATATTAGAACTTACCTGTATCTGGTGGACATTGCCCATTATAAGGAAACCAATTTCCTTTTACAGTGAAAGGACTTTTCCTGTTGCTTGTTGAACCAGTCCCCAGCTGCCCATTACCACCAAGCCCAAAAGAGTAAATTCGTCCTGATGAAGGAACAAAAGCAGAAGTATGCTGCCTAAAATAAAATAATAGAAAATCTCAGGCTTGATGTTACCTTCTAAACAATTTACAGTGAGAAAAACATAGCAAATATTAACTGACATAATTTTTCTGTTCAAAAATAAATTTAGTAGTAATTTCTAAAACTTCTGTACAAAATAGTCATTAACAGCCTTAATCTATGCTGAGATCAGAAAGTCAGGGTTTGAATGTTTTCTCTCATAAAACTATTGAGAAAAAAGGAAACAAAGGAGACTTTAGATAATTGAGGAGGGTGATCAGTAAAAGAGTAGAAGGGGATAGGGACAGGGAGGTGGGGAGGGAAAAAGAAAGAACCGATGAAAGAAACAGTTCAAATTATGCTGTGCCCACGTATGAAGGTATCAGCACCAATAGCACTACTATTTACGGGGAGGGCTGGGCAGCAGGGTAGAACCTGAAGGGAAACACACTAGGACCTGTGTGCATATTTGTTTCTATGACTTTGAACATTACTATAATGTATAATTACAATGCACCAATAAAAGTATTTTAAAAATACCTGGATGTGAAAATCCCAATTATCAGTCTCAGTTCTCTGTATGGGAAGGGAGAAGACGGGGAGGTGGTGGGGGGGCCACCAAGTGCTGTGTGCATGTATGTCAATGTCAACATGATTTACATTATAATGAGACAATAATGCACCAATAAAAGCACATTAAAAAAATTACTTGGTCATTCAACATCTGAAAAATCCCTTCATCTCTGCTGTAATGTACTGACTGGGAAGAAGTCCCAGTTTCTTCCTGCACAGAAGAGGAGAATACACAATGGCATGTTTCATTGGGGTCACTTATGGCTGATGAAGTAGATATGCCCTTATTTTTTTTACTGTCTAGTTTACCTCTGAATTCAGTGTCATATAGGTAGTCTGTGTAAGCATGGTCCAGAAAATGTCCAAACTTAAAAAAGATCAGATCTATACTGAAATTCCTTTTAAAAGGTGATTCAGCACCAGGGTAGCATCCAACTATACTTTCCAAGCAGGTCTTCCTCCCCTCTCCTATTTCAGGTTCTAGCCTAGAGCCATGGTCCATGAAGGCGCACTATTTGGATACTACCCAAAATATTCAGGCTAAATATTGGGCAGGTAATCTAGTACCAATCACAATAGAAACAGTATTCCCTTCGTTTCTGGGGAAACTGAATCAGACTACTCTAGCAGTACCTTGGTCAAAGAAACCTAAAAAACCTGCAGAACAAAAGCTGAAGATGGCCGACCAATCTACTCTCCATGAATCTATTCAACCCTAACATTTAATGCGTTCAGGAATGAGTTACAGGCCTTGTCATCTTCAATTTCAGGTTTCATGTACTTAAGTCAATTCTGGAAAATTCAAAAGGATTATTTTTGTAGTCTCTCGCCCATTTATTCCTCTTCTTTTGGAATAAATTAGGCAAAGGTTGGATCTTCCCAATATAAATCCTATCAGTTTCTTAATCTCTTTTATCTCTATGTCCTCTGACTATTTTCCGCAGATCTTTCAAATTATTGCTTTTTTTTTTTTTTTGAGAAATGTGCCTAACCTGTTTTGTCTATCCACTGAATTTTTAATTTCAATGATTCTGTTTTATCCCACTTCTAGAAGTCCTCCCTCCCTGAATGCATCAGCTTATTTCATTAAAAACCCTTTACATGTTATGAGTTATAAATATACTAATTCAGGACTGATTTGCATTAATTTCTTGGATTATAAGGTATTCAAATATAAACTCATGCCCCAAACCTGTCTCACGACAACCTTATGGTTATTTTTCTCTCTTGAAGTTCCAAACCAAAAGCCAGGCCAAGGAAAAAAGTCTCCTCATACCAGCAGGGGAATATTTTATTGTGTGTACCCTTTCCATGAGGTAGTTTTATTGAGAGAAGATAGTGTCTCAGTTCTCATTTCTGCTTCTATCACATCTTAGGAGAGCTCATTTCCTGCTTCAAACCTCTTTGCCACCTGTAGTATGTGATATTTATGTATTTATGTATTACTTTTATTTATTTATTGGTGCTGGGGATTGAACCCAGAGGCATTCTACCTCCAAGCTATAACTCCAGCCCTATTTTATTTCTTATTTGGAGACAGGTTGCTGAGAGCTTTACTAAGTTGCCAAGGCTGACTTTGAACCTGCCATCCTCTTGTCTCAGCCTCCCAAGTAGTGGGATTACAAGCATGAGCCACCATGCCCAGTTGGTATGTGCCCTTTATAAAAATGGCTTCAATTACTTCTCTCCCTATACCTTTATTCTGTACAATATGATTTTTGCAGCTGTTCCCAAGATAGGGAGACCCCCCCCCCCAATCCCCACCCTAGCACAGGAGACTAAACCCAGGGCCTCCTACACACTAGGCAAGTGCTCTATCACTGAACTACATCCCCAGCCCTCTCCATATCTTAAATCTTGGTTCTGGCCTACAGCTTGCTTTGGCCAACAGAATGCAGCAGAAGTGATAATGTCTCAGTTCTGAGTCTACGTGCCTCAGATACAGCTTTACACTCTTTCCCTCTCTATCTTTAGGGATCCTGCTCCACCATCATGAGAATAATCCAAGTTTAGCAGCTGAAGCACGAGATACAAAATAGAACAAAGACAAGCTGTACTGGGTGGAGCTACCCAAGACTCCCTGCTCCTAGCCAGATCATCAGTTATCAACTAAGTAGAGCCAGAACAGCCAAGCTATGCCCCATCCCAAACTACTAAACCACAGAATTATTAGCTAAATAAATAATTTAAGCCACCAAGTTTTGAAGTGGTTTGTTTAGCAATATAATCAATATTACGTAGACTGGCAAATTAAGTATAAATTCAGAGTCGATACAAACTAACAGCTTTGGTTTTCAGATTTTTGTTTTGCTGTGAGGAATTTCTTTACTCCCTGGCAAACTTATTTAAAAGGTGTTTGGATTCAAGAAGATATTCAAGTTAGCTAGTCTGCCATATTATTAGAAAACCAAGTAGAATCTAACAACCATCTTACCTCAGATCCAGGTAAGCCAATATCAGCCAAAACATTTTTTTTTTTTTTTTTTTTGTGGCACTGGGGATTGAACCCAGGGGCATTCTACCTTTTAGCTACACCCCTAGCCCGGTTTTATTTTTATTTGGAAACAGGGTCTTGCTATGCTGATGAGTCTCCCTCCTTGTTGAGACTGTCAATGAATCTGCGATCCTCCTGTCTCAGTCTGGAATTATAGATACATACCGCCATGCCCGGTTCAACCAAACAATTTTAACCAAGGATATACTTGGTGGTAATAGAGATTGAATCCAAGGGCATTCTACTTCCAAGATATACCCCCAGCCCATTTCATTTTTTGTTTTGAAACAGGGTCTTGCTAGGTTTCTGAGGTTGGTCTGGAACCTGCAATCCTCCTATCTCATCCTCCCAGGTACTGAGATTACAGGTGTGTACCACCATGCCCAGCTCAAGGATACACCTTTAACAAAGAAAATCTTAGCCAACCATCTGTAAGTCAAACTGGTCAAGATATTTCCTCTGTGGGATAAGTTCTTGGCTCTCCCTCAGTATAAAAATGATGTCTCGCCAGGCGTGGTGGCGCATGCTTGTAATCCCAGCATTTGGGAGGCTGAACCTGGAGGATCCGGGTTCATGGCCAGCCTCAGCTGCTTAGTGAGGCCCTCTGCAACTTAGTAAGACCTTGTTTCAAAATAAAGAATAAAAAAAATAGGAATGGAGCTGTAGCTTGGAGGTAGAATGCCCCCAGGTTCCATCCCCAGTACCGGGGGAAAAAAAAAAAAAAAAAGATGTCTCCTCTGGTCCAATAGTTACATAAATAAAATTGATGGAAAGAACTGAATTTTAAGCTAAAAATAAGTATTTAAATAGTGTACATTTTAGCTGTTAGGAATTGCAAAAGTGGAAAAGATTAAACAATCTGTGATATTTCACAAGGGATTGATGAAGTATTTCACTTAAAAATTATTTAAGTTTACTATCCTGTAATATTAAGCATGCATACTCTTGTCATGGCCTGATAGTGGTTGAGAAGCGCATATTCCTCATACCTTAACAGTCATGTAATTTACTTTTGGTCCATCAGATTTCAGTCAATGTCATGCAAACAGAAGTTTGAGATGTATATGTGCAGCTGAGATTTGAGTTTTGTGCATTTTTCACCATTTAGAATATAAAATATGAAGGAAAAGCCCACTGCTCCTCTAAACTGAGCCCAAGAATGAGGCATGTAACAAAGCCACACTAGCTGAAACACAACATGGGCAAAGCCACCAACACTAAGAAAAATAACAACAACAACAATAATGATGAGAGGGAGAAAGACAGCAAGGTGGCTATGTTAACAGATAAAACATAAACTTTAAGTTAAAAAAAAGTTACGAGAGACAAAAAAAAATCATTATATTTGTCTATTTTCTGTTTTAATAACAGAACACCTGAGACTGGATATTAAAAAAAAAAAGTTTATTCTGTTCTCAGTTCTGAAGTCAAGAACATGGTGCTGCCAGTATCTGCTCAGCTTCTGATGAATGCCTCATGGCAGATGGGCAAACAGGCATGCACAGAAAAGAAGTACATGTATGAGAAAGGGATGTCAGGTTTACTTTATAACAACCCATTCCCTTGTGGTAACCAATCCAGTTCCTATGAGCAAGAACTCCCATGAGAAAAGCATTACACCCTCTCTTAATGACCTAATCACAAAAGACCCAACACCTCTCAACATGGTTATACTAAGTCCCAAGTCTAGAATACTAAGCCTCAACATAAGTTTTAATACAGACAAACCATATTAAAATCATAGTAACATATTAATAAAAGTTTTACTTTAAGAAGATATAACAATTATAAACATTCATATACCTAGTAAAGTAACAGACCAATAAAATATAAAGCAAAAGTAGAAACAGAGAAATAGACAATTCTAAAACAACAATGTAGGTTTTTCATGGAGAGAACAAGCAATACTTGAGTGACATATTAAATTAACCAGATCAAACAGATACATACAGGACACTACCGAACAAAATCAAAATGCTTTAAGTGTATTTTAAATACATTCTCCAGGATAAACTATATGTTAGGACATAAAGTCTCAATAGATTTTTTTTTTTTTTTTTTTTTTTTTTGTGGTACTGGGGATTGAACTCAGGGACATTCTACCACCGAGCTATACCCCCAGCCCTATTTTTTATTCTTTATTTGAAACCAAGTCTCACTAAGTTGCGGAGTGCCTCACTAGGTAGCTGAGGCTGGCCGCGAACCCGGATCCTCCGGTCTCAGCCTCCCGAATGCTGGGATTACAAGCATGCGCCACCACGCCCGGCTCCTCAATAGATTTTTGAAAGACATATAACATAAGAAATTATCTTTTCTGACCACAACAGGATGAAAAAGGTAGTAGTGAATTACAATTTGGAAAATTCTCAAATCTGTGGAAATTAAACAACACACTCAAACAACTAGGATCAAATATGTATCACAAGAGAAATTAGAAAACATTTACAGATGAATGATAACAAAAACACAACATTTAGCCCGGCGTGGTGGCACACACTTGTAATCCCAGCATTTGGGAGGCTGAGACTGGAGGATCAGGGTTCGCAGCCAGCCTCAGCTACCTAGTGAGGCACTCCGCAACTTAGTGAGACCCTGTTTCAAAATAAAGAATAAAAACTGGGGCTAGGGGTGTACCTTGGAGGTAGAATGCCACTGAGTTCAATCCCCAGTACCGGAAAAAAAAAATTCCAAAATGTATAGCACCTAGGGAACGTAGAGTGAAGGGGGCAAATGCTTACATTTTGATCTCAATTCATAACCTAGCTTTATGAATTAAGAAACCAGAAAAAGAACTAAAGCCTAAGCTAACAGAAGAACGTAATAAAAATTAGCACAGAAATGGGAAAAAGGAAAAGTCAAGGATCAACAAAACTGACCAACCTATAGCTAGTTTGACTGATACTCAAATTACTAAAAAAAAAGATGAAAGTGGAGCTATTACTACCAATAGTACAGAAATAAAGAGGATCACAATCTAGATAAAATAGAAAAATTCCTAGAACCATACTACCAATTATACCGAATCATGAACAAAAAATAAAAATAAACCCATAATAAATAATGTAATCAAATTCATTAAAAAAAAAAAAAAAAACCAAACCAAAAAAAAAAAAAAAAAAAAAAAAAAAAAAAAAAAAAAAAAAAAAAAAAAAAAAAAAAAAAAAAAAAAAAAAAAACCCTATATTTCACTAAAAAATCTTTATTATTCTCCAAATAAACAAAGTCTTATTCTACTAGACTGGCACTGTCCTGATATCACAGCTAGCCAAAGACTACAAGAAAACTATAGATCATTATTCCTTATTAACAGTGATGCAGCCGGTGTGGTGGCGCAGGCTTGTAATCCCAGTACTTGTGAGGCTGAGACTGGAGGATCTGGGTTTGCGGCCAGCCTCAGCTACTTAGTGAGGCTCTCAACTTAATGAGACCCTGTTTCAAAATAAAGAATAAAAAATTGGGCTGGGGGTCCAGCTCGAAGGTAGAGTGCCCCTGGGTTCCATCCCCAATACTGCAAAAAACAACAACAACAAAACAATGATGCAAAATAATAAAATACAATTAAACAGAATTTAGTAGCACATGAAAAGAAATACAGAAGATGATCAAGTGACATTTACTGCTAGGATGCAAAAAGGGTTAAGAATACAGAAGTTGATCAATATGATATACCTAATTAACAGAAGAGAAAACACATCATCCAAATGATGCATAAAGATGCTTGACAAACTTCTCACAAAAGAAAAAAACTGACAACTTGTAAAACAAACTACTTTAACATAACAAAAACCATATGAAAAACCTACAGTGAACATCATAGTCAATGGTGAAAAGACTGAACATGAGTCCAGCATGATGACACACCCCTGTAATTCCAGTACTTGGGAGGCTGAGACTCGCAGGATCAAGAGCAGCCTCAGGAACTGAGAGAGAGAGCCTGTTTCAAAATAAAATAAAGGGCTGAGAGTGTAGCTCAGAAGTAGAATGCCCCTAGGTTCAATCCCCAGTACACACACACAAAGACACCAAGCTATACCCCGGTCATTTTTACTTTTTATTTGGAACGGTCCCACCAAATTGCCAAGGCTGGCTTTGAACTTGCAATCCTTGTCTCAGCTTCCCAAGTACTGGGATTATAGGTATATGCTACTGCACCTGGCTTGATAGTATCTGTGTGTGTGTGTGTGTGTGTGTGTGTGTGTGTGTGTGTGTGTGTAGTTGTGGAGGGCCTAAGTAGCTGAGGCTGCCCACGAACATGTAATCCTCTTGTCTCAGCCTACGAAATACTGAGATTACAAGTGTGTGCCACCATGCCTGGCAGAATGGCCATTTTGATAATATTTATTCTGTCTATCCAAGAGCATAGGAAATCTTTCCATCTTTTAAGATCTTAAATTTCTTTCTTTAGTGTTTTATAGAGAGATCTTTTACCTCCTCGATTAGATTTATTCCTAGGTATTTTATTGTTTTTGAGGGTATTGTGAATGGAATTGTTTTCCAAACTTCTTTTTTAGTGGATTAATGGGTGACATTTAGAAAAGGTTACTGATTTTTGTAGATTGATTTTGTATCCTGCTACTTTGCTGAATTTATCTATCAACTCTAGAAGTCTTTTGGTTGAGTTTTTTTGGGGAAAGAAGAGTCTTCTAAATATAGGATCATGCCATTTGAAAACAGAGATAATTTCAGTTCTTCTTTTGTTTTTGTATTCCTTTGATTCCTTCTCTTGCCTTATCACTCTGGCTACAGTCTGGAGTACTATATTAAAAAGGAGTGGTGATAGCCGGGCGTGGTGGCGCACGCTTGTAATCCCAGCATTCGGGAGGCTGAGACCGGAGGATCCGGGTTCGCAGCCAGCCTCAGCTACCTAAGTGAGGCACTCCGCAACTTAGTGAGACCCGGTTTCAAAATAAGGAATAAAAAATAGGGCTGGGGGTGTAGCTCGGAGGTAGAATGCCCCGGAGTTCAACCCCCAGTACCGCAAAAAAAAAAAAAAAAAAAAAAGGAGTGGTGAAGCCGGGCGTGGTGGCGCACGCTTGTAATCCCAGCATTCGGGAGGCTGAGAGACCGGAGGATCCCGGTTAGCGGCCAGCCTAGCTATCTAGTGAGGAACTCCACAACTTAGTGAGACTGGGTTTCAAAATAAAGAATAAAAAAATAGGGCTTGGGGGTATAGCTCGGAGGTAGAATGCCCCTGAGTTCAATCCCCAGTACCGCCAAAAAAAAAAAAAAAAAAGGAGTGGTGATAGTGGGCATCCTTGTCTTATTCCTGATTTTAAAGGGAATTCTTACAGTTTATCTCCATTCAATAAGATGTTGGCTTTGGGTTTATTGTATATTGCCTTTATAGGTGCAAAAATTCTAAACAAAATACCGTTGATACACATTCAAAACTGTATCAAAAAAAACTGTACACTATGACTAAGTTGGTTTGATTCCAGCGATTCAAGACTGGTTCAGCATATACAAACAATCACATTTAATTCACCACATAAATAGAACTAAGGACAAAAATCACATAATCATCTCAATAGATACTAAAAATGCATTTGATAAAATCCAGGACAGTCTCAGCAAGCAGTGAGACTCGCATCAACACTGTTTCCAAGTAAAAAATAAAATTGGGATGGGGCCGTAGCTTGAAGGGAGAATGCCTCTGGGTTCAATCCCCAAGTACCACACACACAAAAAAAATGTGAGGTATTTTATTTTATTGAGGTACTGGGGATTGAACCGAGGGGCATTCTATACCTCCAAGATATACCCCCAGTCCTATTTTTTTTTTTTTTTTTTTGCAGTACTGGGGATTGAACTCAGGGGCATTCTACCTCCGAGCTATACCCCCAGTCCTATATTTTTTATTCTTTATTTTGAAACCGGGTCTCACTAAGTTGCGGAGTGCCTCACTAGGAAGCTGAGACTGGCCGCGAACCCGGAACCTCCAGTCTCAGCCTCCCAAATGCTGGGATTACAAGCGTGCGCCACCATGCCCGGCTTCTATTTTTTATTCTTTGTTTTGAAACAGGGTCTCACTAAGTTACAGAGGGCCTCACTAAGTAGCTGAGGCTGGCTGCAAACCTGGATCCTCCTGTCCCAGCCTCCCAAGTACTGGGATTATAAGCATGCGCCACCACGCCCGGTTCTCAGAGGCATTTTTATTCAGTTTTGGTATTAAGGTAATATTTGCTTCACAGAAGGAGTTAAGAAGAATTCCATCTCTTTATATTTCACAGGATAATTTGTGAAGGATTGAGTTTAGTTCTTCTGTAAAGGTCTTGTAGAGTTCATCTGGGAATCCATCTAGACCTAGAATTTTCTTTGACGGAAGGCTTTTTATTGCTATTTCTACTTCTTTGCTTGCTATTGGTCAGTTTATATTTTCTATATCCTCTTGGTTCAATTCAGGAGGTATCACAATACCTGATTTCAAATTACACTACAGAGCTATAAAAACAGCACGGTACTGGCACAAAAACAGACACAAAGACCAATGGAACAAAAGATACAGAAACAAATCCAAACACTTACAGTCAAGTGATTTTTGACAAAGGTGCCAAACACATATGTTAGAAAAAGAGCTTTTTCAACAAAAGGTGTTGGGAAAACTGGTTACCCATTTGTGGAAAAATGGAATTAAATCCTTTTCTCACCCTACAAAAGAGTCAACTCAAGATGGATCAAAGACCTGGAAATTAGATCACAGACTTTGAAGCTAATAGAGAAGGGCATAGGTCCAACACTTCAATATATAGGCATAGGTAGAAATGTCCAAAATTCAGGAAATCAAAACAAGAAAAAATGGTATTAAACTAAAAAGTTTCTGCTCATCAAAGGGAATCATCAAGAGTCTAAGGAGAGCGGGGCATGGTGGCGCACACTTGTAATCCCAGCATTTGGGAAGCTGAGACCGGAGGATCCGGGTTCTCGGCCAGCCTCAGCTACCTAGTGAGGCACTCTGCAACTTAGTGAGACCCTGTTTCAAAATAAAGAATAAAAAAATAGGACTGGGGACATAGCCTGGAGGTAGAATGCCCCTGGGTTCAATCCCTGGTACCGCAAAAAAAAAAAAAAAAAAAAGTCTAAGGAGAGCTTACAAAATGGGAGAATATTTTTGCCATATATCCCTGCAAAAGAGTATTAGTCCTGATATAGGACTAATACCTAGAATATACAAAGAACCTAAAAGACTTAACACTAAAACAAAAAACAAAAAACACACACACACAATCAAGAAATGGGCAATTAAACTACAGACCCTTCACAAAAAGAGATAAAATAGCCAATAAATACATGAAAAATGTTCAACATCATTAGCAACCAGGGAGATGCAAATCAAAACTACACCAAGATTCCATCTAACCCCAATCAGAATGTCAATCATCAGAATGTCAAACAACAATATACGCTGCTGAGAATGTGGGGAAATAGGAACATTCTACACTGTTGGCAGGACTGCAAACTAGTGCAGTCACTATGGAGATCACTCAGAAAACTAGGAATGGATCTATCAAATCATCCAGCTATACTACTCCTTGGTCTCTTTCCAAAGAAAATGAAATCAGAAAATTATAATAATATATATATGTATATCCATGTTTATAGCAGCACAATTCAAAACAGCCAAATTGTGAAATCAACCTACGTATCCATCAACAGATGAATGCATTACATAATTATGAGAATTCTACTCAGCAATAAAGAACAAAATTGGGGCTGGGACCAGAGAATCCGGGTTCGAGGCCAGCCTCAGCTACTTAGTGAGGCTCTCTGCAACTTAGTGAGACCCTGTTTCAAAATAAAGAATAAAAAATAGGACTGGGGCTGTAGCTTGGAGGTACAATGCTCCTAGGTTCAATCCCCGGTACCACAAAAAAAAAAAAAAATTATGTCATGTGAAGGAAAATGGATGTTCCTGGAGAACATTGTTAAGTGAGATTAGCCATTCACAGAAAGTGAAAAGTCATGTTTTCCCTCCTATGCGGAAGCTAGAGACTAATCAGGATACAAGAGGGACTTCCGATAATGGAGGAGAAACCCCAGTGGAAAGAGGGAGGTGGTGTGTGTGCGTGTGTGTGGGGATTAACAAAGGAGCACTACCACTGACATGTACATACGTGAGAATGCCAATTCCAACTCAGTATCATATATGGGGAAGGGGAGAGAGGAGCTCATCAAATGCTGTGGGCATGTATGTCACTATCACTCTGCACTACATTATAATGTGATACTACAATGCACCAATAAAAGTAAAAAAAAGATAAAATGTTGAAAAAGAAAAAAAAGGGGGGAGTGGAGGACTTCAGATAATGGAGGAGAAAACCCAGTGGAGAGATGGAGGCACTCTAGGGGAGAGGAAGAATTAATGAAGGAAACATTTTCACTGAGGTTACATACACATGTGAAATTATCAATATCAATTTCAGTATCCTGTATAGGAAAGGGGGAGGAGTGGGGATGGAGCCAGGTAGGAGCCCACCAAGTGCTGTGTGCATGTATGTCCCTATCACTCTGCACCACATTATGTAATGTGAGATTACATGCACCAATAAATTTTTTTTAAAGTATATTTAAAAAAACTTACTGAAGAAGCAATCTGAGCCGGGCGTGGTGGCACGCTTGTAATCCCAGCATTCGGAAGGCTGAGACCGGAGGATCCGGGTTCGAGGCTAGCCTCAGCTACCTAGTGAGGCACTCCGCAACTTACTGAGACTCAGTTTCAAAATAAAGAATAAAAAATAGGGCTGGGGGTGTAGCTCGGAGGTAGAATGCCCCTGAGTTCAATCCCCAGCACCACAAAAAAAAAAAAAGCAATCTGGCATTAAAAAAACACTTATCAGGCTGCAGATGTAGCACAGTGGTAGAGTACTTGCTTAGCATATGCTGACCCTGGATTCAATTCCCATCACTACACACACAAAAATTTTAAAAACTGTATATAATTTCAAGTTGGCTAGTAAGGACTAACTAATCTAGCTTAAGGTTCACTTTAAAAAAATAATAACAACAATAATTATAATAATACAAGAACAATCTACAAAATGAAAGAAAACGCCTCCAAATTATGTATTTGATAAAGATTAACATCCAGAATATATAAAAAAAAAAAACGTGTGTGTGTGTGTGTGTGTATGTGTTACTGGGGATTGAACCCAGGGGCATTCTACCTCCAGCTAAACCTCCAGTCCTATATTTTATTCTTTATTTTGAAACAGGGTCTCACTAAGTTGCAGAGTGCCTCACTAGGTAGCTGAGGCTGGCTGCGAACCCAAATCCTCCGGTCACAGCATGGGATTACAAGCGTGCGCCACCACGCCTGGCTTATAAGGAACTCTTAACAAGATTCAAAATTGAAAAAGGATCTGAACTGACAAGTACAAATGGACAATAAGCACATAAGAAGATTCTCAACATCACTAAACATTAGGGAAATGCAAATCAGACAAGATCAAGTGTGTTTAATGCGTTCTGGGTGGTATGGCCACAGGGAAATGAAAATCAAAATCACAATGAAATACCAGGCCACCTCTATCATTACTAATTTAAATAGATAAATAACTGATGAGTGTTGGCAAGGATGTGGAGAAACTGGAATCCTTGTGCACTGCTGGTGGAAATATAAAATAGCGATCAAAATACTGTTTTCCATAATAGCTTACCTTCCACAAGCAATCTGAGTGACAATACTTCCCATAAGTTCAAAAACTTTCCTTGGGTTTATTTCATGACTGGTAGAGTTATGGCCCAACTGTCCATACCCTCCGGCTCCAAAAGTAAACACTCCACCTTCCTGAGAGAGAGAGAATAACACACCTGATAAAAGAAACTCAATAGGGAATTGATGTTTTTCTCTTCTACTTTCCTCACTAAGCTACATCCCCAGCCCATTTTGTTTTATATTTTCAGACAGGGTCTCACTATGTTGGTCTCAAACCTGTTAATTCTCCTTCCTCAGCTTCCCAAACAGCTAGGTATTGGTGGGATGTGCCACCATGTCCAGATATGTGTAAACCTTCCTATTTTATTGCATCATGACACAAAACATGTGTGATTGGCATTGTTGAAAACAAGCAAGTGGGTCAAAGTGTTTCAGCCTAATCCATTCCCATTAAGTTCAATGTATTTGCCTATATCAATCATTTCAACAAAATGCAACTGTGCCATTTCTTCTAGGTTTATTAGTTGGAATTCTATAAAAACTTAATTCATTAACTATTAAAATACCCTGAAACATAAACTGCAAATGAAAGGCAGGATAAATGCTTGATTCTTTTTTTTTTTTTTTTTTTTTTTTTGCAGTACTGGGGATTGAACTTGGGCATTCTACCTCCAAAAATAATTCATTTATACTGAACAAATACCAACTTTTGTCTTTTGAGAGCAGAATAGAGAAGATTAGTAGAATAAGCATTTTCTTTTATTTATTTTTTTGTACTGGGAATTGATTCCAGAGACATTCTACCTGTTGAGTTACACTCCCAGACCTTTTTTATTTGAAACAGATTCTCACTAAGTTGCTAAGGATGGCTCCAATTCTGCAATACTCCTATCTCAGCCTCCCAAATACTGGGATTACAGGCATGCACCACAATGCCCTGCTTAAGACTTAATAGACAGCTACTTTTCCTGGGATATTAAGATAAATGGTTATTTGATAGGCTAAATTTGAAAAGCGTAACATTATTATTAATGTATCATCAAATTAGTTACCATACTAAATATTTTTGTATTTGACTCAAAATATTTTTATGTGTGTGTCTTTTTGTTTTATACTGGGGACTGAACCTAGGGGCATTCTACTCCAAGCTATACCCCAGCCCTATTTTTTTATTCTTTATTTTGAAATAGGATCTCACTAAGTTGTGGAGGGCCTCACTGGGATACTCAGTCTCAGCCTCCCAAGTATTGGATTTACAAGCGTGTGCCGCCACGTCCAGCTTGAGATTTATAAAACTTGCCAACATGATTAAAATAAGACTTTGAATCTAAAATAAATTATGAACTCAGGGGCATTCTACTTCTGAACTATACCTCCAGCCCTATTTTTTATTCTTTATTTTGAAACAGGGTCTCACTAAGTTGCAGAGTAACTCACTAGGTAGCTGAGGCTGGCCGTGAACCCGGATCCTCCGATCTCAGCCTCTCAAATGCTGGGATTACAAGCGTGCGCCACCACGCCCAGCTTAAAGTATTTTAAAATTAACTTTTATAATTGGTCATAATGAAGTGCCTTGAGTTCACTAAATTTGACAATTATTAATTCTTGTCATGCTAAAATTCCCAACATGAGAATAAGAGTGCAGAATTTTAAAGGTCTATTAGAAGTTAACTTCCAAGCTGGGCATGGTGGCGCATGCTTGTAATCCCAGTATTTAGTGAGGCCCTCTGCAACTTAGTGAGACCCTGTTTCAAAATAAAGAATAAAAAAATTGGACTAAGAGTGTAGATCAGAGGTAGAATGCCCCTGAGTTCAATCTCTGGTACCACCAAAAAAAAAAAAAAAGTTAACTTCCTTTTATCAATTTTATGTAGAACAAAAAAAGATAAATAAAAACACCAATTCCTAACTTAACCAATGAAAACCTTGCCAGATCTTTATGTTATGAATGACTACAATAAATAATTTTTTAGTAAAGCTTAATTGAATAGGTTTTGCTTTTTGTTTTTGGTGGTGGGGATTGAGCCCAGGGCTTCACACATGTTAGGCAAACACTCTACACCTAGCTCTACCTCTAGCCTGAATGATCATACCCAGTAAAATGAGAGATGAGACTTAAAACTATTGACAAGACAGTTTCAAAAGCTCACTCTAATTGCTTGCATGACACAAAGCTTATGAATAGCAGAAATTCCATCTCTATTACAAAATATTTATAAACCAAATGGAAGTTAAATTCAAATTAGGCAAAGCTACACAGTGTAACTGGGATTTATACACATAGCACAGTAAACCTAAACCTGATGAATTAAAATGGAATCATTTTATCCAAAATATTATATAAGAGTATTTCTTATGAATCTGCGAAACTCAGCATGTATATACTATCACATGTAATAGGATATCACAATTCACATTTCATAACCCTAAACAAAATTAAAAATGAGGGCAAGACATTTTCAAGAATAATCTAGATATTTTTCAAGACAAATTATTTTTGAAATACCAGTATCAATCTCAAATTTTAATGTAAGTATCATGAAGACATTCACTAATCATCAAAGAACTACTATGAGTAATAAGTTTTAGAAGTACAATACCTTGGTTAGCGCAGCAGTATGATCTTCTCCACAACAAATATAAACTATTTTCTGAGATCTTAGTGACTTTAGTAAATTAGGAACATATCTATCTGAAAATTCCAACAAGAGACATTAATGATATTTTTAAATTAAAATTCTTCTAAAATGTGTTTTCTTTATAGGAGGAATTTAAAAAATCCAATGTTAAATAGCCTATATGCCAACCTGCCCAAGACTCAGCAATCAAGAAATTTCAAACCTATTTAACTGTTTCTCATTTTCTATATATATAGAACATTCTTTATATTCCCCTTGTGATAACTGTGTTCACAGGATTCTTCTTAGTAATCTAAAAATCCTACTTTCTAATACTTTGTAGCAGAAAAGACATAATGTCTTAATTTGGCATATATTTCTTACACAAAACTATTATTTAATTCTGAAGGTATTATTTGCTAGTAATACCCTCCCAGTTGTTACAAGATCAACAGCTCACTTTTGTTCATTCAGTCATTATGATTATGTTAAACTTAATAAAATTAGTTTTTCTACATCAAATATTAGCATTCAATCTATTGCAATTATGAAAAATCAAATCAAGATCTGAACTTGTTTCAAATAGTTGTGTTTTCTTTTTTGTGTGTGTGGCACTGAGGATTGAACCCAGGGGCATTCTACCCATGAACTACAGCCTCAGTCCTATTTTTTATTCTTTACTTTGAAACAGGGTCTTACTAAGGGCCTAAGTAGCTGAGGCTGGTCTCGAACCCAGATCCACCTGTCTCAGCCTCCCAAGTACTGGGATTACAAGCATGCGCCACCATGCCTGGCTAACGTAGTGAGGCACTCCGCAACTTAGTGAGACTCGGTTTCAAAATAAAGAATAAAAAATAGGGCTGGGGGTGTAGCTCAGAGGTAGTATACCCCTGAGTAGTTCAATCCCCAGTACCGCAAAAAAAAAAAATAAAATAAAATGTAAAACACATTTATTTTCAAGACTCTAGCTAGCATCAATGTCAAAAGAGAAACCAACCAAAAATAATAATAATAAGAAGTAGTAGTAGTAGTAGTAGTGGGGGGGGGGGGTGGGTACTGGGGATTGAACCCAGGGGCGTTTTACTTTCTACCTCTGAGCTAAATCCTGGACCTATTTTTTATATGGAAACAGGGTCTCACTAAGTTGCTGTGGGCCTCACTAAGTTGCTGAGGCTAGTGTGGAACCTGCATCTTCCTGTCTCAGCCTCTCAAATTTCAGGACTGCAGACATGAGCCACCCCACTATGCCCAGCTAAAAATTAACAAAATCATACCAGATTATGTAAATATTTCCTGGAACAATTAAGCATATTTAACTCTTAATGTTACTTTCCCAGTGGTCTTTGTTTTGCCGTGCTGGGGATCCTGCCCAGAGTCTTGTACATTCTACACAAGTACTCTACCACTGAGGTACATTCCCAGACCTTTCCCAGAGTAATTTTACAGTTTCTTTTCATTGATAGTGGCCAATAATGGAACGATGTGGTTACAAATTCAATGTTTTTTCAATTGTCTTTTTTTTTTTTTTTTTTTTGCGGTACTGGGGATTGAACTCAGGGGCATTCTACCTCCGAGCTACACCCCCAGCCCTATTTTTTTATTCTTTATTTTGAAACCGAGTTTCACTAAGTTGCGGAGTGCCTCACTAGGTAGCTGAGGCTGGCCGCGAACCCGGATCCTCCGGTCTCAGCCTCCCGAATGCTGGGATTACAAGCGTGCGCCACCACGCCCGGCTTCAATTGTCTTTTAATAAACATCCAAAATAAAGATTTCGTCCAGATATACTTCTCACATTTATTTCAATTTTGTTTTTTATTTATATTGTGTGTGTATGTGTGTGGTACTAGGGATGGAACCCAGGGGACTTCTACCTCTGGGCTATACCTCCAGACCTATTTTATATTTTATTTGGAAACAGGGTCTCACTAAGTTGCTGAGGCTGGCTTTGAACCTGCAATCCTCCTGTCTCAGCCTCCCAAGTATTGGGATTACAAGTGTGCACCAGCTCTCATTTATTTTATGATGAAAGAATTATTTGTGCCTCCCCATCATTCTCTCAAAATATTATCAAATGAGAATTTTACATTAACAACTCAGCCCCATCTCTATACTAGGGAAGACTTAGGTACATTTTTTTCTGACATACCAAGAATCACTCATTCATCTCAAAAGATCATCTTTAAAAAGAGCATGTGAGAGCCGGGCGTGGTGGCGCACGCTTGTAATCCCAGCATTTGGGAGGCTGAGACCAGAGGATCCGGGTTCGCAGCCAGCCTCAGCTACTTAGTGAGGCACTCTGCAACTTAGTGAGACTCGGTTTCAAAATAAAGAATAAAAAATAGGGCTGGGGGTATAGCTCGGAGGTAGAATGCCCCTGAGTTCAATCCCCAGTACCGCAAAAACAAAAAACAAAACAAAATAAAAAGAGCATGTGAACTATAATAACTTACCATTTTCATCATTAAGACCTAGTTGACCAAATTTGTTGCGTCCCCATCCAAAGATAGCTCCAGAAAGGGTGAGTACAAAACTATGGGCTCCTCCTGCTGCGACTTGCATGAAGGGGATTCCAAGCAAAGACTTAATCAGCTGTGGTGATGCTTGCTTTTTACAGTCAAGGCCTAAACCCAATTGGCCATATTTATTTTGTCCCCAACAGAAAACTTCACTTGCTGTAAAAAACAAAATAATTTTTCTTACACACAAATTCATTTGAAGATCATCTAGTATTTGGGAACATTTTCCTCTCATCCAATGAATATATATTCCTTTTTATCAATTAAGCTTATTTCTCAAATGGAAACCTAATACTACCTAGAAGTACATTCTGTATTAAAATACTTTTTGCCGGGCGTGGTGGCACACGCTTGTAATCCCAGCATTTGGGAGGCTGAGATTGGAGGACCTGGGTTCACGGCCAGCCTCAGCTACCTAGTGAGGCACTCTGCAACTTAGTTAGACCCTGTTTCAAAATAAAGAATAAAAAACAGGGCTGGGGGTTAGCTTGGCGGTAGAATGCCCCTGAGTTCAATCCCCAGTACTGCAAAAAAAAAAAAAAAAAATACTTTTAAGTTTGATTAATTACACTGATGAGTTACATAACTAGGGGTAATCTCATCCTTATATTCCTCAACATAAACATTCTTAAGTCTCACTTTATTCTAACATTTCTTCTATGAGACACTCATGTAAAGTTCAAGGCTTCAGTTAGCTATATGCAGATCACAAGCAACATTTATCACTAGTTTGGAGCTCTCCTGAGCAATAAGCCCATGTAGGTCATATTTGCATATTCCAAAGGCATTTCTTTTTTTTTTTTTTTTTTTTTTGTGGTACTGTGGACTGAACTCAGAGGCATTTTACCTCCGAGCTATACCCCCAGACCTATTTTTTATTCTTTATTTTGAAACCGAGTCTCACTAAGTTGCGGAGTGCCTCACTAGGTAGCTGAGGCTGGCCTCGAACCCGGATCCTCCGGTCTCAGCCTCCCAAATGCTGGGATTACAAGCATGCGCCACCACGCCCGGCTTCCAAAGGCATTTCTAACTCAACATGCCTCAAACTGAATTCATGACCTCCACCCTACCTCCCACATCTAAACTCTCTCCAGTGTTGCCCATTTGGTAAATGACACAATAACTGATTCCCCAGCACAAGTTATAAACCTAAGGAGCTATCCTGAATAGCTCCTCTCCTCTTACCTCATATACATCCAAATCTATCATCTATCATCAAGTAATGTTCAGTTCTCTTTCTAAAGAAAAATATGACAAATCCATTTCTCACCATCTTACCTACCTGTGACTTTTACTCCCTCATTGCCAATCTATTTTGCAACTTTAAAAATCTTTTTTTTTTTTTTAATTAAACCAACTGGTAACAAGCTAATAACGACTACACTGAATGACTGGTTTCTAAAAATGCATACTACAAAATATACACTTAAAAAGTATGTATCCCACCAAAAATAAAATCTCTGGATTCTTGTTCCAAGAAATAACTACTCTTACCAGTTACTAACAAGTCCTTTCACAAATGTTCAATGCATGTACAAGGAGACATTTTTATATACATATACAGCCTCAACTCAGTATATCTCCCCTTCCTTTACAATATCCACATAAAACTACATGCCAATACTCAAATACTCAATACTCCCTAACCACTTAGTATTTTTCCAATTATTATTGGGAGGGCAGAGGGGCTGGGAATTGAACCCAGGGGCATTCTAACCTCTGTAGTACATCCATAGTCTTTGTTTAAATAAAAAATAAATAAATAAATAAAGACTATGGATATACTACAGAGTCTGTTTAAAATTAAAAAATAAATAAAAAATAAAAAAGTTTCACTAAGTTGTTGAGGCTGGCCATAAATCTGTGAACGTGTGATCTCGGTCTTCCAAGTATTGGGATTATAGGTGTCTACCACCATGCACAGCTCAATTCTTCTTTTTTCTTTTTTTTGGTACTAGAAGTTGACCACCGAGGCATTCTACTTCCAAATTACTTCCCCAATATTTTCTTTTTTTTTTAAACAAGGTCTCATTTAAGTTGCTGGGGCTGGCCTCAAACCTGTGATCCTCCTGTCTTACCTTCCCAAATACTGGAGTTACCAGTATGAACCAGCAGGTCTGGCTTATATTTTTCCAATTCTTTTTTTTTTTCTTTTTTTGCGGTACTGGGGATAGAACCCAGTGGCATTCTACCTCTAAGCTATACTCCCGGCCCTATTTTTTATTTTGAAACAGGGTCTCACTAAGTTGTAGAGGGCCTCACTAGGTAGCTGAGGCTGGCCATGAACCCGGATCCTCTGGTCTCAGCCTCCCAAATGCTGGGATTACAAGCATGCACTAGTATTCATCTTTCAAGACTTACATCAAATAGCAATCCTCTCCTTATGTTACCAATTCTATCCGTTAGAATTATGCCTTTTTCATTATATCAAAAGATTTTACGTCTACCTTGACCAAAATAGTATCTATTTGTTTCTGTCTCCTACTATACTTATTTGGACATTACTTCTTTCACTAGACTCTACTGTCCCTAAAACTGTCTTAACTTGTCTGATTCCTCATTGCTCCAGCTTACTTTATTCATAGTAGACCTCACTAGATATTTACTGAACTTAACAACAATGATTTATCATAGAACTTTGGTTCCTGTAGCTCTATGATTATCATTGTTGTTAAGTTCAGTGGTTTAAAAAGAATGGTTTAAATCTGGGCGTGGTGGCGCATGCTTGTAATCTCAGTACTTGGGAGGCTGATACCAAAGGATCCTGGTTCATGGCCAGCCTCAGCTACTTAGTAAGACCCTGTTTCAAACTAAAGAATAAAAAATAGGGCTGGGGGTGTAGCTCAGAGGTAGAATGCCCCTGGGTTCAATTCCCAGTACCACACACACACACACAAAAAAAAGTTTGTTTAAAAATCATTAAAAAAAAAAAAAAAGTAAAGAAAACATGACAGGCTCTTTTTTTTTTTTTTCTTTTTTTTTTGCGGCACTGGGAGTTGAACTCAGGGGCATTCTACCTCCGAGCTATACCCCCAGCCCTATTTTTTATTCTTTATTTTGAAACCGAGTCTCACTTAGTTGCGGAGGGCCTCACTAGTTAGCTGAGGCTGGCCGCGAACCCGGATCCTCTGATCTCAGCCTCCGGAATGCTGGGATTACAAACGTGCACCACCACGCCCGGCTCATGACAGGCTCTTTACTAACCCATGTTCCAACACTTAGCTGGCATATGAAGATAAAGTTAAGCCAGTAAGAGAGGAACACAAATAAGTAAACAAAGCTAATAGGATGCTTAACCTTCTACTCGTTTTTTTTTTGTTGTTGTTGTTTGTTTGTTTGTTGGGGGGGGTGGGGTTGCGGTACTGGGGATTGAACTCAGAGGCATTCCATCCCTGAGCTATACCTCCAGCCCTATTTTTTATTCTTTCTTTTGAAACAGGGTCTCACTAAGTTGCGAAGTGCCTCACTAGGTAGCTGAGGCTGGCCACGAACTTGGATCCTCAGGTCTCAGCCTCCCAAATGCTGGGATTACAAGCGTGTGCCACCACGCCCAGCTTCTACTCTGTTTTTATTCATCAAGTTTATCTGTGAGATTAAATGATGTTGGAAGAACAATCATCCCCAGCTGTGAAGAAATAGCTTTTAGTGAATAATTAGGCACATAAATCAATTTCATGACTATATAGTAAATAATTAAAATAGATATCATCCAATATCTAGGAAAAAATCTAGTAAAAGTGGTTTAAAATCTCTCCACATTAAAACAAAATACTAATGAGAAAAATTAAAAGGAGACTCAATAAATGGAGAGGTATCATGATCAGAAATTGACTCATTTTCTTCAAATTCATTTATAAACAATACAATCCAGCTGGATGTGGTGGTGCATGCTTGCAATCCCAGTACTTGGGAAAGTGAGACAGGAGGATCGCAGGTTCATGGCCAGCCTCAGCTACTTAGTAAAGCCTTCCTCAACTTAGTGAGACCCTGTTTCAAAATAAAGAATAAAAAACAGGACAGGGGGTGGAGCTCGGAGGTAGAATGCCCCTGGGTTCAAGCGCCAGTACCAAAAAAAAAAAAATTTTCCAATCAAAATCCTAGCAGTTTCTTTCTGTGTATATGAAAACTAATACGCTAATTCTAAAATTTATATGGAGCCAGGCGTGGTAGTGCACGCTTGTAATCCCAGCATTTGGGAGGCTGAGACGAGAGAATCAGGGTTCGCCGCCAGTCTCAGCTACCTAGTGAGGCCCTCCGCAACTTAGTGAGACCCTGTTTCAAAATAAAAAATAAAAAATAGGGCTAGGAGTATAGCTCGGAGGTAGAATGCCCCTGGGTTCTATCCCCAGTACCGCAAAAAAAAAAAAAAAAAAAAAAAAATTTGGTAATTAAATAAGAAGAACCAGGACAAAGTCTTGGAAAAAGAAAAGCAGAAGTCTTTCTGCTCAAAGTACCAAGTAATAAACCCGAAATAAAGAAAATAAAAATAACACTTACCTTTAGAAAGTGCAAGTGAGTGGTAGTAACCGCAAGCAACCTGAACTATCTGGATATCTGATAAACTTCTAATATTTCTGGAAAACAAGAAGAGAGAGAAGGATGAGTTCATTCTATTTAATAAATAGATCTTGAATGCTACTTATCTGTTGACCACCTATATGTGCAAAGTTTTCTACTGACCTAGGAGGTCATTCTGTTTTTCTTAATCAAGGACAATTTACCAAAACTTTCAGGTTATGATCAATAATCAGTTATTAAAATGGTAAAGGGTATAACGAGAAAACAATGGAAAATATTCAAGCAATGTGAACTTGCTGGCACACAAAATACTCCTCAGAGTGCTCTTATAAGTCAGATGTTTTCTTTTATTATCAAAGATTTTTTAATCTTTAGAGTAAAACTTGGCAATGTATTTGTAAAACAAATGTACATCATCTAATTTGTCTAAAAGTGGTGTTTTGCATAGTTTAATATATATTCTTCTCTATCAGGTTCTTTAAGAACCAACAGGGATTCCTATCATGTTGCTGAACCAATTCATAAATTATGAAAGCTACTCCCTTTTGTTTACATCTAAATCAGTGACATTCAATTCTTTTCTTTTTTTTTTTTTTTTTTCGGTACTGGGGACTGAACTCAGGGGCATTCTACCTCTGAGCTATACCCCCAGCCCTATTTTTTATTCTTTATTTTGAAACCGGGTCTCACTAGGTTGCGGAGTGCCTCACTAGGTAGCTGAAGCTGGCCGCGAACCCGGATCTTCCAGACTCAGCCTCCCGAATGCTGGGATTACAAGCGTGCGCCACCACGCCCGGCTGACATTCAATTCTTTTAGTAAAGAAATTTAATTAGTTTACATTTATGATGATCACTGATGTGCTAAGCCTTATTTTCTGCCATATTGTCTTTTGTCCTTATACTTTTATAATTTTCCCCCCCTTTGACTTTTGCTTAGTTCTGATGCAACCTTAAAGGCTAAAAGGGAAAAAAAACAAAAACAAAAAAAAAAAACAAAACTTTGTGCATCAATGATCCTTATGTACTTTTCCTTCACCTGGTCATTATACTGTTTTCCTAAATGAATGCTTTCAAGAAAAAAAGGGGATGGGGGAAAAGATACATGTTTCTTATTTCCCTTTACCTTATACTGCCACCTGACCTGATTCTGCCAAATGAGAGTCCGGAGCAAGTCCTGAACAGAGTGTCGATACCCATGATTTTCGGGAGGCAGCTTCAGCAAATCAAATTGTGAGCAGGAAAAAGGAGAGTTACTCTAATTCCATATTGTTGCATTAAATATATTTTTATTTAGTGGATTTATGTTCTTAACTACAAAGCCTGAGAGATGTACTGCTACCCTTTAGCAGAATCCAACAAATTAGCAGGATCCAATGCACCTTCAAATTTTCAAATGTAGCAAAATGCCATTTTTCTGCAATAGCAAAATTAAACATTGGCAATGCAAAAAGTCAGGAACAATTAAAACTAACTACATTAATTTAGATAGGCACCATAAAAAGATGTAAAGTGGAAAATTCAAAATTCAAAATGTGGAGCTGGAGATCCAGCTCAGTGGTAGAGTGCTTGCCAAGAATACATAAGACCCTGGATTCAATCCAAGTACAAAAAGAAAGAAAAAGGGAAAAAAAAGTAGGGAGAAATGAAGTGTGTGTGTGTGTGTGTGTGTATGTGTTTACTACTATCTTTTGTTTCTTTTTGTTATTGTTTTCTTATCTTTACAATCCTGTTGAGTTCAGTTGCTATCATTTCAAATAGTTGCTATAAATCAAAAGATTTTTTAAAGTCTCATGGCATTCACAAAGCAAAAATCCATAACAGAAAGTCAAAATTTAATAAAGAATCTATCAGAGTAAATCACTCAACCACAAAGAAAAACTTAAAGAAAGAAAAACTACAATTACATGAGAAAACAAGTTACAAAATGGTTGTAGTAAAACCATACCACCTATCAATAATTACCTTAAATGTCAATGGTAAGATATTCTCTAGTTAAAAGATGAGTTACTAAATGGATTAAAAAAAAATAAAGAAGACCCAATTATATGCTGCCTATAAGAAATGCACTTCATCCGAGAGGACACATATAGACTGAAAGTAAAGGGATGTAGTAAGATATTACATGCAAATGGAATCTACCCCCCCCCAAAAGGAGCTCTTTTCATTTGTTTCAAGAAATTTAAATTTTTTCTTCCCTGATCCATTGATTATTCAAGAATAAGCTAATTTCCATGTATTCCATATAGTTTCCAAAGCTTTTCTTGGTGATTTCTAATTTTGTTGCATTGTGGGTAGAATAATATTTGATAAGATTTGAATTCCTTAAAATTCATTAAGACTTAAGTGTCCTGTCATATGATTTGTCTTGGATATTGTTCCATGTGTTAATGAGAAGAATGTGTATTTTCCTGCGATGGATGGAATGTCCCATAGAGATATATTAGGTCTAGGATGCAATTTAACTCAGCTGTTTCTGTTGACTTTCTGTCCAGATGATCTGTCCATTGCCCAAAGAGGGGTACTGAAGTCTCCTATTATTACTGTCTTCTATAGCCTGTCTTTCCCTTTAGATATGTTAATATTTGTTTACATATTTATGTACTCTAATATTGAGTGCATATATATTTAGAAATGCTATTCCCTTTTGGTGAACTGACTCCTTTATAATTAATTATATAATGACCTTACTTATCTCTTTTTAAAAATGCTTTTTACTTAAAAAGTCTGTTTTAGCCGGGCGTGGTGGCGCATGCTTGTAATCCCAGCATTCAGGAGGCTGAGATTGGAGGATCCAGGTTCGAGGCCAGCCTCAGCTACCTAGTGAGGCACTCCACAACTTAGCGAGACCCGGTTTCAAAATAAAGAATAAAAAATAGGGCTGGAGGTGTAGCTCGGAGGTAGAATGCCCCTGAGTTCAATCCCCAGTACCACAAAAAAAAAAAAAAAAAAAAAAAAAGTCTGTTTTATCTGAGTAAACTAATACCAATTCTTTTCTCTCTCTCTCTCTTTTTTTTTTTTTTTTTTTTTTTTTAAGGTGCTGGGAATTGAATCCAGGGCTTTGCACATGCTAGACAAGTACTCTGCCATTAAGTTAGCCCCCAATCTTTCTTAAATTATTCCAAAAACTTGAAAAGGAGGGAATTTGTCCAAACACAATTCTATGAGGCCAGCATTACTCTGATACCAAAACCAGACAAAGACACAACAAATAAAACTATAGGTCATTATCTCTGATTAGCACAGATGTAAAAACCCTCAACAAAATACTAAGAAACTGAAGACAATATCACATTAAAAATATTATTTACCACAATCAAATGGGATTCATCCCAGGGACACAAGGATGGGTCACATATACAAATCAATAAATGTGATACACCACATCAACAGAATAAAAAACAAAAACCACATGATCATCTCAACAGATGCAAAAAATGTATCTGATAAAATTCAGATACATGCCTAGCCGGGCGTGGTGGCGCACGCTTGTAATCCCAGCATTCGGGAGGCTGAGACCGGAGGATCCGGGTTCGAGGCCAGCCTCAGCTACCTAGTGAGACACTCCGCAACTTAGTGAGACTCGGTTTCAAAATAAAGAATAAAAAATAGGGCTGGGGGTATAGCTTGGAGGTAGAATGCCCCTGAGTTCAATCCCCAGTACCGCAAAAAAAAAAAAAAAAAAAAAAAAAAAATTCAGATACATGCCTGTAATCCCAGTACTCTGGGAGGCTGAGACAGGAGGATTGCAGGTTCATAGCCAGCCTCAGCAACTTAGTGAGACCCTGTTTTAAAGTTAAAAATTAGGGCTGAGGGTATAAGTTAGAGATAGAATGCCCCTGGGTTTAATCCCCAGTACCACACACACACACACAAAACAAACAAACAAAAAATCAACATCCTTTCATGATAAATATGACGAATAAATTAGGTATAGAAGAAACATATTCCAATGTATACAATAAAGACTATATACAAGACAACAACTAGTATTATAATGAATGGGGGAAATCTGAAAGGTTTCTAAGACAAGAGGTTCCCAAACTTATTTACTTCCTACTTTAAAAGAAAAAAAGGGAGCCGGGCGTGGTGGCGCACGCTTGTAATCCCAGCATTCGGGAGGCTGAGACCGGAGGATCCGGGTTCGCGGCCAGCCTCAGCTACCTAGTGAGGCACTCCGCAACTTACTAAGAGACTCGGTTTCAAAGTAAAGAATAAAAAATAGGGCTGGGGGTATAGCTCAGAGGTAGAACGCCCCTGAGTTCAATCCCCAGTACCGCCAAAAAGAAAAAAAAAAGAAAAAAAAAAAATTAAGCCAGGTGTAGTAGTGGAAACCTGTAATCCCAATATGTTGGTCGGAGGCTGAGACAGGAGAATGGCAATTCAAAGCCAGCCTTAGCAACTTTGAGAAGCTCTCAGCCACTTAGCAAGATACTGTTTCCAAATAAAAAATAAAATAGGGCTGGGGTGTACCTTGGAGGCAGAATGCCACGGGTTCAATCCCTAGCACCACAAAAAAAATTTTTGTTTTTTACTCAGCATTTCCCTGGAAATCGTGTGTGTGTGCGTGTGTGTGCACACGCGCCCTTGACTAGAGAAGGAACCCATGGGCATTCTACCTCCGAGCTGCACCCCCATCCCCATTTTATTCTTAATTTTGAAATAGGGTCTTACTAAGTTGCAGAAGGCCTCACTAAGTTGCTGAGGCTGATTGCAAACCTGCAATCCTCTTGTCTCAGCCTCCCAAGTACTGGGATTGTAAGTATGTGCCAACATGACTGCATAGCTGAAATCTACCTTTTTTTTTGGGGGGGGGGGGTTACTGGGGATTGAACCCAAGGGCATTCTATCTCTGAGCTACACCCCCAGTCCTATTTTTTATTCTTTATTTTGAAACAGGTTCTCACTAAGTTGTAGAGGGCCTCACTAAGTAGCTGATGCTGGCCATGAACCTGTGATCCTCTGTTAAAGCCTCCCAAGTACTGGGGTTACAAGCGTGCGCCACCACGCCCTGCTGAAATCTACCTCTTAAAGTTAACAAAAAGATGCAGTAAAAAATTTGTTCTTAGGCTGAGACCGGAGGATCCGGGTTCGCGGCCAGCCTCAGCTAACTAGTGAGGCCCTCCGCAACTTAGCGAGACTCGGTTTCAAAATAAAGAATAAAAAATAGGGCTGGGGGTATAGCTCGGAGGTAGAACGCCCCTGAGTTCAACCCCCAGTGCCGCAAAAAAAAAAAAAAAAAAATTTGTTCTTTTATCTATATTTAATTCCAGCACCCCTAGGGAGAGGTATTGCCCGCTTTGGGAACCTATGATCTAGAACTAGATAAAGATGCCCACTTTCACCACTTTTATTCAACATGATACTGCAAGAACAGTCAGCGTCAGGTTAAAAAAATAAATACAGGAGCCGGGCGTGGTGGTGCACGCTTGTAATCCCAGCATTTGGGAGGCTGAGACTGGAGGTTCCGGGTTTGGGACCAGCCTCAGCTGCTTAGTGAGGCACTCCGCAACTTAGTGAGACCCTGTTTCAAAATAAAGAATAAAAAAATAGGGCTGGGGCTGTAGTCGGAGGTAGAATGCCCCTGGGTTCCATCCCCAATACTGAAAAAAAAAAAGAAATACAGGGCATCCAAATTGGAATTAAAGGAAGAGGTCAAATTGTAACTGTTTGTAGATGATATACTCTTATATACAAGAATCCAAAGATTCCAAGAAAAAACTATTAGAACTAACTAAAGGATTCAGTAAGATTGCAGGATCTTACAAGTGGGTGCCACCACACCCGGCTAGTATACTTGTAATCCCAGTACTTGGGAGGCTGAGACAGGAGGATCATAGATTCAAGACAGCCTCAACAAGTAGTGAGACTCATCAACCTAGCAAACCCTATTTCCAATAAGAAATAAAATCGGGCTGGGGGTGTAGGTCAAAGGTAGAATGCCTCTGGGTTCAATCCCCAGTACCACAAAACAACAACAACAAAAAAGATTATAGGATATAAAATCAACATATCAAAACCAGCAGTGATGCTATACACCAATAATAAACAATATGAAACAAATCAAGAAAACAATTTCATTTACAATATCTATAAAAGAAAACAAAAAAACCCCGTAAGACAAAGATGAAAGGAACTGATAAAAAGACACAAAAAATACTTAATACATTGGTATTCATGGATTAGATGAATCAATACTGTTAAAATCTCTATACTACCCAAAATGATCTAGATTCAATGCAATCCCTATCAAAATACCAATGACATTCTTCAAAGAACTATAAAAAAAAAATGCTAAAATATGTATGGAACCACACACAAAAAAACAACACAGAAAGCTGGGCCTGGTGACCTGTGCTTGTAATCCCAGTACTTGGAAGGCTGAAACAGAAGGATCGTAGGTTCAAGGCCAGTCTCAATAACTTAGTGAGGCCCTCGGCAACTTAGCGAGACCCTATTTAAAAAATAAAATAGGGCTAAGGATGTTCTCTTATCTATATTTAAGACCTCTGGGTTCCATCTCCAGTAACAAAAAAACAAAAAGGAAGGAATTACACTACACAATGTCAAAATGTACTACAAAGCTATAGTAATCAAAACAGCATGGTATAAACCAGGCATGGTGGTGCATGCTTGTAATCCCAGTATTTGGGAAGCCAAGACAGGAGGATGGCAGGTTCCAGCCAGCCTCAGCAACTTAGTGAGACCCTGTTTCAGAATAAAATAGGACTGGGGATATAGTTCTGAGGTAGAATGCTCCTGGGTTTCATACCCAGTACCACAAAAAACAGCATGGTATAGACATAAAAACAGACACACAGACCAATGGAACAGAACAGAAGGCCTCAAGCCCACAGATTTTCAACAAAGGTGCTAAGAATATGCATTAAGCAAAATAAGCACAAAAGATAGTCTTTTCATTAGATGGTGCTAAAAAAAAAAATCAACATGGAGAAGAGTGAGATTAGACTTTTACCTCTCACCAGTTACAAAAATAAACGCAAAATGAATTAAAGATTTAAATGTAAGACCCCAAACAATGAACAACTAGAAGAAAACATAGGGAAATGCTTCAGGACATTGGAACATTGGATTGCGCACTTTTTTTTTTTTTTTTTTTTTTTTAGAAAAATCTCTGAGTAGAAGCTGGGCCTGGTGGCACACACTTGTGATCCCAGTACTTAGGAGGCTGAGACCAGAGGATTGTGGGTTCATGGCCAGCCTCAGCTACTTAGTGAGGCCCTCCGCAACTTAGTGAGACCCTGTTTCAAAATAAAGAATAAAAAACAGGGCTAGAGGTATAGCTCGGAGGTAGAATGTCCGAGTTCAATCCCCAGTACTGCAAAAAAAAAAAAAAAAGGTTTCTCAAAAAAATTAAAAAATGAATTAACCAGCAATCCTACTCCTACATATATATCCAAAGGAAATTAAATTAGTATGTCACACATGTACACTCTCATGTTTATTGAAGCAGTACTCACAATAACTGAGAAGTGGAAATAATTTTGTGTCCAGCAGCTGATGAATAGATAAAGAAGATGTAGTACATATACAAAGTGGGTATTATTTAGCTGTGTTAAAGAGGGGGGAGGGGGTCGGGCATAGTGGTGCACACCTGTGATCCCAAGACTTGGGAGGTTGAGATGAGAGGATCGCAGAAACATTTAAAAACAGCCTCAACAACATAGTCAGACTCTGTTTCAAAATGAAAAAATAAAATAGGGCTGGGGGCGGGGGGTGTGACCCAAAGGTAGAATGCTCCTGGGCTCAACCCTAGTACCATCCCCAACCAAAAAAAACAAAACAAAACAAAAAAAAAACAAATGAAATCCTGTTTACCTGTGATAATAGGGATGAAACTGGAGAGCACTATGTTAAGTGAAGTATACCAGGCACAGAAAGACAGGTACTGTTATGATCTCATTCATGTGGAATATAGAAAAGTTGATCTTATAGAAATTGAGAGTGGAATGGTGGTTACCAGAGAATAGGGAGATTAGAGGGGTGGGAAAAATGGGAAAAGGTTGATCAATAAGTACTAATTTATAGTTAGATAGGAATAGAAAGTTCTCATGTGCTACTGTATAATAGTGACTACAAAAAGCAACTGTGTACTATGTGTCTCAAAAAGCTAGGACTTCAGGACTTTGAATGCTTTTGCCATAAATGAGAGATGTTTGGAGCTGGGCTTGAGGACACATACCTATATCCCAATACTTGGGAGGCTGAGACAGGAGAATAGCAGGTTCAAGGACAGTCTTAGCAATGTAGGAAGACCCTCAGCAATCTAGCAAAACTGTTTCAAAAACAAAAGAATAAACTGGGCATGGTGGTACACGCTTGTAATCCCAGTACTTGGGAGGCTGAAACCAGATGATCCGGGTTCACAGCCAGCCTCAGCTACTTAGTGAGGCCCTCTACAGCTTTAGTGAGACCCTGTTTCAAAATAAAGGAAAAAAAAAAAAAAAAGACTGGGGTAGCTCAGAGGCAGAATGTCCCTAGGTTCAATCCCCAGTACCACAAAAAAAAAAAAAAAAAGAATAAAATTGGGCTGGGGGAAGCCGGGCGTGGTGGCACACGCTTGTAATCCCAGCATTCGGGAGGCTGAGACCTGAGGATCCGGGTTCGCGGCCAGCCTCAGCTACCTAATGAGGCACTCCGCAACTTAGTGAGACCCGGTTTCAAAAATAAAGAATAAAAAATAGGGCTGGGGGTGTAGCTCGGAGGTAGAATGCCCCTGAGTTCAATCCCCAGTAATGAAAAAAAAAAAAAAAAAAAAAAAGGGCTGGGGGTATAGCTTGGAGGTAGGAGTCCCCTAGTACAACCCAGTAACCAAAACAAAACGAAACCCAAAACATGAACAAATGTGATTTCTGAGGAGAAAGAAGTCCAATGTCATCACACGACGTATGCATTTACCAAAACATCACGATCCCTCACTAATATGTGCAATTTTTGTGTTGTATGTTGAGTTTAAAAATAACTTTTTAAAGAATCCTCTTGGTCAAGTAAAAAAGATAATGTAAATGCCTCAACTGATTTTAGTTCTTAAAACAGAAATAAATGGAGCTGCGCGTGGTGAAACACTCTTGTAATCCCAGTACTGGGATTACAAGCGAGTGCCACCACGCCCAGCTTGAATTCTATTTATTTATTTATTTATTTATTTATTTATTTATTTATTATTTGCAGTACTGGGGATTGAACTCAGGGGCATTCTACCTCCAAGCTATACCCCTAGCCCTATTTTTTATTCTTTATTTTGAAACAGGGTCTCACTAAGTTGCGGAGTGCCTCACTAGGTAGCTGAGGCTGGCCGATGACCCAGATCCTCGGGTCTCAGACTCTCAAATGCTGGGATTATAAGCGTGTGCCACCACGCCCTGCTAACTGAATTCTTTTTATACTAAGCATATTTGAACTTCCACGTTCAGATAAAAAACAAAACCAAAAACAAAACAAAACAAAAAAAGACTGAAAAGTTAGAGAAAAACATGCAACCAATCGATATTTAATAAATATTTCAATAGTTGGGTTACTCAAGATAAAATTATTAGCTTAAATCAGTTTATACTACTAAAATAAAATTTTTAATGAAGTAGGCATTCCTTGTGCCTTTTCTTTACAAACATAAATATAAGTTCTATTTGTGGAGAAAATACAGAGTATATAAAAAATACCCAGTCAATAGCTCAACCCAAATTAAATTTACTTAGTAAACTCTTAAATAATTCAAAGGAGAGAGATAATTAGATGTCAATGCTTACATGCTCACAGTAAGCAGATGATTTAGATAAACAAACTTATTATAAAAGATTAAGGACCTCCTTGTGGTCACCTTTGTTACCTGGGTACTCTGATACATTCCTCTGATCCTAGTAGGCCAAGCTGTCCATCAGAATCCAGACCCCAAGCATACACCTGGCCCTTGTCATTAAGTGCTAATGTATGAGCTTCTCCACATGAAACAGCTACGATATTTTGGGCATCCAGGGCAACAACCTGCTCTACAGAACAGAAGTCAAGAAGAGAGACATTACATTCTAACTTTAAACTTCCAATGAGAATAAGATATATTCAATCCTCTTTTATACAAAAAAAGCTAAGAAAATGCTTAATCACACTGAAAACCAGTTATTTTGAAAAAGCTAACAAATTGATGTTTCATACATAATTCTCATTGTGGTAAAATACTAGTAACATTATACAGCACAACCCACTCGGAATATTAAATGACCTGAATATTTTGGCAAAACAGTTATGACCTCATAAAGATTCTTTCACAATGTTCTCCATTCAAAATCATTACCAATAAGAGTCCAGGTAAAAAAGGAATCACTTAAATAAACTGGCTGTTTGATTTTTAAAAATAAAACCACAATTAACCCATACAGTACCATATAGATACTACAGTGGAGTGGTGCTAAAATTAATGAAACAAATTGGCAATTTCTTCTCTTTTGGGGGGTGGGGTGGGCTGGGGGTACTGGGGATTGAACCCAGAGGCATTCTACCTTTGAGCTACACCCCCAACCCAATTTTATTTCTTATTTGGAAACAATGTCTCCCTAGACTGATAAAAGTTTCACTACTTGTTGAGGCTGTCCTCAAACTTGTAATTTTCCTGTCTCAGCCTCCCAAATATTGGGATTACTCACCTGCACCAGCATGCCCAGCTCAGAATTGGCAATTTCTAAATGGAAAATAATTTCTTTATAGATCTCATAAATAAATCATCTATTGGATATGCTGAGTAAAGAAGTAAAAGACAGTATGACCATAAATGACAGGTGCTTTATGGACTGCCATTTTAACATCAACAGATACGAAATCTCTGTATGTGGTTAAAATGTGCTCATAAGCTAGGCATGGTGGTGCACACTTGTAATCCCAGTACTTGGGAAGTTGAAACAGGAGGATCACAGGTTCACCACCAGCCTCAGCCTAGTGAGCCCTTCCACACACAACTTAGTGAGACCCTGTTTCAAAATAAAAAATAGGGCTGTGGGATTGTAGCTCTGAGGTAGAATACCCCTGTGTCCAATCCCCAGTACCACAAAAAAAAAGTGCTCAAGTTTTAAACCGAAAGTTAGTTTAAAATACTGACCTTCAAAAAAAGCCAGTCACTGACAAATCGGTAAGGAAAGTGAAATTGTTTCTCCTTAGTTTCCTTGAGATGTGTAATGTTCACCAGTGTTTTATTAGGACCAGTACGAGATTCTTTTTTTTATGCTATTTAAAAGTAACTTTTATTATTTTAGTTTAAATAAGAAGCTATCATTATTGACTTCAGTAAACTAAAAGCCTCATGTTGAGTGATTAAAATTGGATCAATTAAGGTTTGTTGGCACATTTCAGCTCAATTTACAAACACAGCTATTCAGTAACAAAATGGACTATAACAAGGAGGCTGACATTCCTACATATAGAGCAATTCATATTGTATCTGATTACTATATTAGTATTTTGGAATGGGAGGTTAGCCTTAGATATCCTCTAGGAAACTAAACAACTCTAATGATATATTATTTTAAATACTTACCTTAAAGTACTGAGTTTGTCACTCAAAGTTGGTGCCTAGTATACTGAAGTTCATTACATTAATCTCTCATTTTTTGCATATATTTTGTATGTTTTTATAGAATTATATTATAGAAACACAAAAACAAAAACAAGACATAACATGCTGTCCCCCCCAAAAAAAAAATCAAGAAAAAAGATTTACAAGATTATTTACATCCAAACATTCCTACAAATCTTTATTATTATTTTTGGGGGGGGGGGTAACTAGGGATTGAACCCAGAAGCATTCTACTTCCAAGCTACACCTTCAGCCCGATTTTTTATTTATTTGGAAACAGGGTCTCACTAGGTTGCTGAGAGTCTCCCTAAGTTGCAGAGGTTGGCTTTGAACCTGCGATCCTCCTGTCTCAGCCTCCCAAGAACTGGGATTACAAGCAAGTGCCACTATGCCAGGTTACAAATCTTTATTATGAAGAAAAAGGTAAAAACATATAAAAGACGTGTTATTTCTCATAAAGGCTCCCCAAATAAATCAATGTCTCCTGAGAACAATCTTCAAAGGAAATGGCAAAAAAATAAATAAATAAAAATGACAGAGTGATAAAAGGAATGAGTAAGACTGCTTGGTTCACAATAACAAATGAAGAATACTTAAATTAAGATAGCAATGGCTGTAAAATGGATCAGATTTCAAGAAACAATCATTTGTATCAAACACTCAAATTGTGTATACTTCTTGTACTCTAAGCACTAAACACACAAAACTGAGTTCTTATTCTCAAGGAGTTTGCAGCTTGTGGGAAAAGAGATGAAATAAGTATTATACAAATGAGAATTGTGAGCACATATATCGTTATCAATTTGTACCTAACAAAGATGTATGCTTACAATATATGAATAAAAATAAAAATTAAAAAAAAAAAGAAATAAGGATTATAAGGAATGCTAAGATGAAAATAAAAGGTCCCTGGGAGCAAGAGATACTTATTTAAGCCTTGAAAAGTATTAGAATTTTTTTTTTTTTTTTTTTTGCGGTACTAGGGATTGAACCCAGGGACATTCTACCTTCGAGCTACATCCCCAGCCCTACTTTTTATTCTTTATTTTGAAACAGGGTCTCACTAAGTTGCAGAGGGCCTCACTAGGTAGCTGTGGCTAGCCACGAACCTGCGACCCTCCTTCTTAGCCTCCCAAGTACTAGGATTACAAGTGGGCACTATTATGCCCTGCTTAGGAAGGATTTTGGAAGACAGTGATGCTTTAGCTAAGTGGTAAGCTGAGGAAGGAGGAAGAGATTCCACGTATCTATTTGAGAAAATTCAAGTTGTTATAGCAAAACTAACTAAAAGCAAAGTCAAAAGACTGATGAGAAAAATGGGGAAAAAATGTTACTCATATCTCAAAAGACTAACGTCAATTTTTAAAGACTTCCTAATGGGAAAAAGATTAGTAATTCACATGAAAAGTAGGTAAAAGATATGAACTAAAGTGCAGAGAAAACTGGAATAGCCCTTACCCTTACTTATATCAAAGATGCTCAATTTCAATGATGAAAGAAATGCACGAACGAACAACACTAAGGAACCAATAGTATACTTGTCTATGTGGGCTAAACTTCAATAAAAAGGTTTTCAAGAGAATGAAAAGATAAGTCACAGATTGGAGGAAAATATTTATAAAACACATAGCTGACAAAGCACTACTATCCAAAATATATAAAGAACTCTAAAAACTCAACAATATGAACACAAACACAACCTGATTACAAAATAGTAAAAGACATGGATAGGGAGATGTACAGATTTCAAGTAGGCATAGGAATATATGCCCAACATCATGTCATCTGGGAATTGCAAATTAAAACAGTGAGATATACACTTATTAGAAGGACCAAAATCTACAATACTGATACCACCAAATGCTGGCAAGGATGTGAAACAACAGGACATCTTATCCATTGGTTGTGGGAATGCAAAATGATACAGCAACTCTGGAAGATAGTTTGATGGTGTCTTACAAAACAAAACCAAACATGATCCATCAATCACATTCCTTGGTATTTACTCAAAGAAAACTTGTGTCTACACAAAAACCCACACATGGATATTTATAGCAGTTTTATTCACCTGACAAAACTTGAAAGCATACAATAATATCCTTCAGTAAATGGATTAATACTGTTATATCTGAACAATGAAATATTATTCAGTAATAAAAAGGAATGAACCATCAAGACACAAAGAGACATGGAGGAAATTTAGATACATGCTACTAAATGAAAGAAGCCACTCACCAGGCGTGGTGGCGCACGTTTGTAATCCCAGCATTTGGGAGGCTGAGATCGGAGGATCTGGGTTCACGGCCAGCCTCAGCTACCTAGTGAGGTACTCTGCAACTTAGTTAGACCCTGTTTCAAAATAAAGAATAAAAAATAGAGCTGGGGGTGTAGTTCGGAGGTAGAATGCCTCTGAGTTCAATCCCCAGGACCGCAAAGAGAAAAAAGAAAGAAGGCACTCTGAAAAGGCTACATACTATATTATAGAGTCCAAATCTAAATAACATTCTGGAAATGCAAAAACTACGGAGAAAGTAAAGAGATTAATGATTAACAAGGGTTGGGGGAGAGAAAAATGAGCAGGCAGAGACTGGAGTATTTTTAAAGACGTGAAACTAATCTGGCATTATAATATGATGGTGGGTATATGTCATTATGCATTTATTAAAACCCTTAGATTATTTCTTTCTACAGTACTAGAAAATTAAATCCAGAGGGTTCTACCACTGAGCTAGGCCCCAGCCCTTTCTATTTTTTATTTTGACACAGGGGATTGAACCCGGGGCATTCTACCTCCAAGTTATACCCCCAGCTCTATTTAACTCTTTTATTTTTTGAAACAGGGTCTCACTAACTTGTGGAGGGCTTCACATGTTGCTGAGGATGGCCGACAACCTTCAATCATCCTGTCTCAACCTCCCAGGTACTGGGAATACAAACGTGCACCACCATGCCCAGCTTAAAACTGGAAATTCTCTGAGCATCCATGAAAGAATTCCATCTACACACAGGAATACTATACTATTATACTCTGGGGGCAGAGGGGTATCCAAAGAAAACTCCACTTTCCATTCTGAGATGAAAAGCTCTCCACGGTGCTTTTTTCTTTGGGGGGGGGGGGTAGGGAGGCGGCACAATCAAGATGGAATAATGCACATGATTTGTTTTTCAGACATGGTGGTACATGCCTGTAATCCCAGTACTTTGGAGGCAGAAATAGAAGGACTGAAGGCTCAAGGCCAGCCTCAGTCATGAAGCAAGAACCTGTTTCAAACTAAAAAATAAAAATAAAAAAATAAACCGGGTGTGGTGGCGCATGCTTGTAATCCCAGTACTTGGGAGGCTGAGACAGGAAGATGCGGTTCTCAGCCAGCCTCAGTGACTTCATAAGGCCCTCCACAACTTAGTGAGACCCTGTTTCAAAATAAAGAAAAATAGGAGTGGGGGTGTAGCCTGAAGGTAGAATGCCCCTGGGTTCGATCCCTAGTACTGCAAAAAAGAAGTAAAAATAATAATTCATTAATCAGTTAATTAAAGGGCCAAGGATGTGGCTCAGAGGTAAAATACCCCTGGGTTCTATCCCTGGTGCCACCAAAAAATAAAGGAGGAGGAATATAAGAATATATATAAGAATATATACTTCTATTTGCTTATATATACATAAAGAACCTTTGGGAAAATATACAAAAAACAAAAATATAGTTACCTACAGAGGACACAAGCAGAAGGGGAATTAGAGTTGTCAAATATAAATGCTTCAGCAGGGCGTGGCGGCGCACGCTTGTAATCCCAGTAGTTGGGAGGCTGAGACAGGAGGATCTGGTTTGCGACTCTGTTTCCAAATAAAGAATGAAAAATAGGGCTGGGGGTGTAGCTTGGAGGTAGAATGCCCCTGGGTTCAATCCCCAGAACAGCAAAAAAAATAAATAAATAAATATATATATGTGTATGTATATATGTGTGTGTGTGTGTGTATATATATATATATATATATATATATATATATATAAGCTTTTCAATGTACATTGCTTTGATTTGAACTATGTGAATATATTGCCTATTCAAAACAACAACAACAAAAAATCAGTTTAATTTTTAAAATAAGGGGCTGGGGGTATAATTCAGTTGTAGAGCACTTGCTAGCATGTGTGAAGCCCTGGGTTTTATCTCTAGCACCCAAAAGAACACCTGAAAAAAATATATATATTTTAAAATAGTGCCTTAGCTGGGCATGGTGGTACATGCTTATAATCCCCATACCCAGTAGGCTGAGACAGGAGGATCGCAGGTTCAAGGACAGCCTTAGCAAGTACTGAGACTCTCCTTAGCAAGACCCTGATTCAAAATAAAAATAAAATATAGGGCTGGGAGTATAGCTCAGAGATAGAACACCACTGGGTTCAATCCCCAGCACCACAAAATTAATTGATTAATTAAAAATAAAATAGAGGAAAACAGTTTAATATATTAAAATCAGTATTTTCAGCCAGGCATGGTGACGCACACTTGTAATCCCAGCATATGGGAGGTTGAGACCAGAGGATCCAGGTTCGCGGCCAGCCTCAGTTACCTAGTGAGGCACTCCACAACTTAGTGAGACCCTGTTTCAAAATAAAGAATAAAAAAATAGGGCTGGGGGTGTAGCTCAGAGGTAGAATGCCCCTGATTTCAATTCCCAGTACTGCAAAAAAAAAAAAAAAAAATCAGTATTTTCAGCTGGGTATGGTGGCACATGCTTGTAATCCCAGTGTTCTACTTCTGAGCTATACTCCCAGCCCTATTTTATTCTTATTTTGAAACCAGGTCTCACTACATTGATGAGAGTCTCACTACTTGCTGTCCTTGAACCTGTGATTCTTCTGTCTCAGCTTCCCAAGTACTGAGAGTTTTCAATTCAAAACAACCAATAAGTAAATATTTTTTGTTCTTTAAAAAGAGCCTCTTAAGAGCCAGGCAGAGTGGTACACGCTTGTAATCCCAGTACTTGGGAGGCTGAGACAAGAGGATCTGGGTTTGCGGCCAGCCTCAGCAACTTAGTGAGATCTTGTTTCAAAATAAAGAATACAATAGGGGTGGGGATGTAGCTTGGAGGTAGAATACCCCTGAGTTCAATTCCTAGTGCCACAAAAAATTTTAAAAAGCCTCTTAAAAAGTAAAAAAATAGCCGGGCGTGGTGGCGCATGCTTGTAATCCCAGCATTTGGGAGGCTGAGACCGGATGATCCGGGTTCGTGGCCAGCCTCAGCTACCTAGTGAGGCCTTCCGCAACTTAGTGAGACTCGGTTTCAAAATAAAGAATAAAAACTAGGGCTGGGGGTATAGCTCAGAGGTAGAAAGAATGCCCCTGAGTTCAATCCCCAGTACCGGAAAAAAAAAAAAAAAAAGTAAAAAAATTGCGAAAATATCAATTTATATAAATAGAATTTCTAAAAAACAGAAAACCTAAAACTAAGTCAAATGGATTCTGATGGTATACTAAGGGTTAAAATATGTGGTAAATCTTTACATCCTTAGATGAGACAACTCCCTAATTCTGGACAGAAACTGTAACAATATAGAGCAATCTATATGACTAAATTACCATTTTTAGTGCATAATTAAAAGTGAAAAGGTCCTTTTTCACACATGCTGCTAAAATTTGTTTCCTTTATTTTGTATAAGAATAGCTCACCCATCAGATATACTGAGACTGATTCATAGATTCCCAAACTTACTGGCTTACTATTTTATTTTTTATTATTATTATTTGTTACTTTGAAACAAGGTCTCACTAAATTACTAGGGCTGACCTTGAACCTGCAATCCTGTCTATCTCCCAAGTACTGGGATTACAAGCATGCGTCACCATACACTGGCAAGTACTATGTTTTTTTTTTGTTTTGTCTTGTTTTTTTGTGGTACTGGGGATTGAACCCAGGGGCATGCTACCTCCGAGCTACACCCCTAGTCG